>QLOO01004837.1:0-18449 GCA_003313855.1 Suillus sp. MG131 | reverse complement strand
TATGATCATACTCGGGCTATGCTGGTATTCACATGATCTCTCTCAGGAGTTCTCAAGGCTACTCTGATGGGCTCGCGCCAGTCCGAATCGGTGTTCACTTTTGCCCAATGCCGAAACTATATAGTAAGCTGCTCCTCTGCCGGCGGAAGGGCCAGGTGGAGCGATCTTCTGCATCACTAACATCAGCAGGTTTAATTGTGCTACAGAGCGCTTGGAAGCACTTGGAAGCGCTCTGTAGCACTCCGTAATGAATTACGTTTCCCTGATGAACGTCGTCGTCGGTCTCAACACGGTAACCTAATGAGCAGCGTCGTCATCCGTATTGCACGCGTTTGCACGATGTGTTCAATCCAGAGACATCTGTGGCTCATTGCTTAGTGTTAGGCAAATCCCCACAACCCATAAGCACAGCGGACTGAGCTCGTACACCATGCAGGTACTTTGTCCAGACACCGGTGGATTATCTGACTCGAGTACACCAGTGTCAGTGTGTTGAAAGAATTGGATAAACAAAACGTTCAAACTACATGTGGACGGTAAACTCCGACCCAGCAGATACTGAGATACATCGCAAAGACTGATTGAAGATGTGTTTGAGCTTCAGCCAGGCGAGAGTAGCAGCCTCGTATCTGCTATATACTCACTGGCAGTAGAGGCCGGCATCGAGGAGTGTCCGAATTGGTCAACGATCGAGAATATTTGTTTTTCTGGACTACCCCTAACAAAAAAATGTGCCTTCACGATGAAACAAGTCCTTATCAGGATCCTCGATTGGACTATTGAGGCCAAGTTTAGCGAAGGGAACCCAATCGTGAACAATGTGCCCAGGTTTACGACCTGATGCAGAGAAAGCATCGAAAAGTGTAGTGTCCCGAGGAAGAAGTACGCCAGAGCGTCTATCTCCTAAAAAAAGTTGGCCAGCGCTTGTCCGTGCTCTCCGGAGACTCAGCCAAGGGCAGCTCCTCCGTGACAAAAGAAGCAAGGTCCTCTGAAACTGGAAGCTGGAAGAATGACTTGTCTACAAAACCAAATCCTGCTCGACACAGCAAGGGCCAGTCATCGACGCATCTCATCACTGAAGAAACCCCTAGTCTAGGATGGTCAACATCCATGTTTCCGTTCACTAGAAGTTGCTCCCTGGTACTCGCATAATCGAGTGCGAGGGCACATCTGAGTCAATAATGTGGTGTCTAGCGAACGATCTAACTTACTGATATGACGCGCGCAAATTTAAGGTAGGGTGTGCATGGGTGTGCATACCATACATGATGTAACAGCGCGTTACATGTGACACAAGATCACAAAACCAAGGTCCTTCTGGATATCATTGTGAAATCAATTAACTTTTACTCGAGCCTAAAGGCGTGAGGTAGCCCGGGAATTCTTCTGCCAAGAGAATATAATGTGCGCAGCACTCCGCATTTGTCAAACCGAAAACGCAATCGAGAGTGTTTTCAATACCGGGTCATGCTTGCCTCGAGCTCCGAATCATCTCAGCCCTCTTTCGCGCTGAAATCGTATTGGGAACTTAATGCATTAACAGGTCCAGGAACGCATTTGACCAATCCAACCCTTTTGTAACGAATCTATGCGACGTACATTATCAGCTGTCTGCCCTCAAGAACCGCGAAAAGCGGCACCCGCCGCTTGGCTCTGTATCTCCAAATCTGCTTTGTTCCTTCAAACTGCTCGCCAGATGCTGATGAATGGGCTACCAATCGGTATCTCGAAATATGCGACTGAGAAATCAGACAGGAAATTGCGCGCGCCGCAATGTGGGTATCATACGGCAGGTCGCTAATGCATGTGATGAAGAGGTCTTGTTGCTGAGACGACTGAAGATAATGTTTATTCAACAAAGTACCTGCCAAGGCTGAGCGCTGCCTCGGAGTGTCGAATTTCATAAACGAAGGCACATGTCAAGTTCATGTAAGTACAATTTGAACCGCTCTCATGATTTTGCCATTGTACCTGGGGAGAAGTTTTTCAGGAAAGATATGATTGTTGCTTTTGGTCTGGGCGCTGACCCTCTCATCAGAATAGTCATTCGGGCAGGCACATGTCTAGTAGACCACAGGTTGCGGTGCGGTTTGTTATCTTACGGTCTGACGGAAATAAGCTATCACTGATGACTCTCTTGAGATCAGCCCAGACGATAAGGAACTAAGCCAACTTTCTCTCCAACCCTATCATAAATCGAACTTGGCAACAGGCGTCCCTACTAGTAGGGCCTCATCCATCCCCGCCACCTCTAACTTGTCTATATCACACTCGAGCTTTTCCTCCTCGCTCTTGCTGCTAGATACCTGTCCAATTCGAAAAAATTGAATCATTCAGACTTTTCTTGTGGCAATTTCAATTTCAATGCTTGACTGCTAGGAACACTCCCTCACTGACCAAGTGAGTTCTCGCCGTTTGTGATTTAAGGAACGAACGCGATAATTCGTAAATGGTCTCTAGGGGAAATATCTAAACTTGATATGAGGATAAACGCCCACGTCGGTGGCTACAAGATCATACACATGAAGTTATCGATGAAATACACCAGATATGGTCGATGTACATTTCTGACAGAAGTTTCATCCGACTCTCATCGCAAGCGCTCCATTTTCCCGCATGGGGTGTCGCCACGCGCGACCCCTGCTCCTGCGTGCATCGAGCAGCTTGTTCCTGATATGATATGAACCAGGATGATGTACCGATCTCTGTTGATGTTATCTCTCCAAGCGATACAACCTCTCACCGAGCTGGGAGTATGAAATCTTCGCTCCCGAGTCCTGGTGGCATTGACGAGAGTTCAGTATGAATTTGCCCTCCCTGGTGGCACAACGACACCCTCGCCTGGGGTTGAAAAGTTGCGAATGCTCGTCAAGTCCATGGATGCAAGCTATCCTGATGATAGTCCACGACACCAGATACTTTGTGAGTTTCCTCCCAGAATGTCAAATACCCCTTGTGATTCTTGGGAAGAAACTCGTGAAGAATTGCGGAGCAAGAGGAGCGCAGACGAGGATTACGAGGATCTCATTCGGATAGAGGGAGGCCTCGTTCCTGCATCGCCCGCTGCGTAATTGAAACTTACTCCCCATGTAGAAAAGTATACTTCTATACTATTATTTCTTCTGTCAGGAGTCCATTTGAACATGTAGCCCATACCGGCCGCATATGCGCAAGTACAATACAAACAGCGATGCACTCGTTCACGGGCTAGATGACTTTAGCGATTGGCCGATCTTGTCCAGTAGTGGGATATCACATCCTACCCTACTAAACGAGGCCGCCATCAAATTTCAGTTTCTGAGTACTTTTTGACGTCTCCCGGCTCTTTGAACTTGTTCAACAATAAACACGATTATATTTACTGCCTACGTAGAGGTCTAGCTAACGTCGGTTAATGCACGTATCCGTTCTACATTTCTGTGCGCATTTGTTGGATATGCTTTGATTTGATGTCCGTACCCAGTGGTGTAGCCAATTTGATCGAATATAATGCAATATGGAACCTCGAAGGCCGTGCCTTCAAGGTTATATTATGCACTATATGCAGACTTGTTACGCACAACAGTAAGATAAAGTAACGTAATCTTGAGTACCCAGACAATACAAGAACGCCGTAGGAGCGGTCTTCGTATGATTCTTGGCAGAAAACAGAGAAAGTTAGCAGATACGATGTGCCGATGTAAATATCATAACTCAGCAGCGAACGCCAACTATACCAAGACCTTCCTGAGCTGCCACACCTTCGCAGGAAGGAGCGTTATCGGGCAATTACCATGTTGCTCGACGTGGTCGTGTGCGCAGCGGTAGCAGAATACATAACCAGATGGCAATGCTGTGGCATTGTGAATAGGCTCTTCGCAGAGAGGGCAGTGTCCGTATTTTGTACTGTCAATAGTGATCCCTGCGGGGTGCGGTGGAAGGATCTGAGGTGGAGGGATGGCTGGACCGAGAGGGGATATTGATAGTGACCGCGCAGGGGAGCCTGGGGAGTACCACCATTCCAAGAATTTGATGAAGAAGATGGCTGTAGGTAAGAGAAGCCTCAAGGAGTCGAGTAGTAATTGGGGTGATCGCAGCAGGAGCCGTTGAACCACAGCTAAAAATCCGCTCTTTCGGGAGGATATAGCCTTTTGCTTCGTTTGGTGTGCGAGCTGCCCAGAAGGTATGAGTGCAATGCGTATGACTGGAATACTAAACTCACGAAATCATCCATATTGAGTCTTCTGAGATCAACTCCTACCCAAGCTAGCCATGGGCGGTAAAATGGCGTGCGATCGAATAAATAGGCTACATTATGGGCGAGCAGCCATACTTCAAATCCGGTATTGAACCACGGGTATAGCGTTTTGAACTGTCTGCGTAGCACGCCTGCAATGCTCTTGGAATATCTGTCAAGCATTGCGCTATCATGAAACACTCTGCTCACCTCGTCTGTGAGTTCTCGTATATGTCTCTCGCTACCTCCATCCTCCAGGATATCAGAATCAACGCCTCCACCGAGCGACTCGTAATAGTCCTGCCCTTTCGCTCGTAGGTAAGGTACCGCAATCTGGATTCATAGGGTGAGGGACTGTCTGGTGGTCACCGAGAATGCTTACCAGGAGAAATAACGACCGCCAGATCTCGCGACCTCTGAGTTTCTCGCCGGCTGGTATTCCACCAACAGCAGCTGTTGCTCGTTCAGTCGCTATCCAGGGTTTTCTGCGTCTCTTCAGACCGTAAAAATTCTCAGAAAACGATGCGTCTAGTAATATTGACAGTGTGCTTGAGTTCACTGTGTCAACTTGCCAGACCAATATACTCACTGTGTTTGCGGAGATAATGTCGTTCGACGAAAAACATGATGAAGGCATAAAACTCTTCATGGCGGTTGACAATACGAATCAGATGACGGGGATAGCGTTGAGCGAACACCTAGCAGGAGTGAGCTGGTGCGGTTCTGAGGCAGATTGCGAAGACTTACTGCGAGTACATACTTCAGAGCAGGTTGAAGCAAGTCACGGAGCTGCTCTTGAGCGACCAATTCAAATAAGGAGGGCTTGAGTGGATCTCCACCCACGCCGTTGAAGAACTCCATGCATGTAGAGTGGTCGTCTTGTTCAACTTGCTGATTCCGGCTATTCACAGGTTTTCACGTGGCGTTCTCGACGATCACCGGGAAGGGAACAATGACAGACGCCTTGCTCAGTCCAATGACGGTCGAATTGCGCAGTCAACAGTTTAACCTCTGTTGAAGACTTATTGTGAGCTTGTATACTAGCTATACGTCAGTAGGATTGAATACATGTTGAATTATTTCCCGAGGATGCTCTATCTATTGTCTTGCATGTAATTGCCTCCATCTGGTATAGAACAAAATCTCTGCTCCCAAAGACCGCCTCTTTGATTCTCCTTCTTGCATCCAACTGTACATTTTTCATTCTCATGTTTACCTCCTTCCACGCAATGATACCTTCGGACGCTGAACTGGCTTCTCAAGCACTCACCGAGGAGGGCAATTATCGTTTTCCGTCATTCTCAGCGTCTGACGCGGTCACACTTGGTTTGTCCCTACGCAAACGCTTCCGTGCGTCCTCTCGACATTCAAAAGGCAAAGGCCTCGTCATCTCTATACAAACTATCGCTGGTCATACGCTGTTTGCATGTACCGTGGGCGACCTTGGCCATCCAGCCGGTGTTGGGGATGTCAGTTTGAATAGTTGGACAAGTGTGGATGGCATGGTTGGAGTCGTGAGACAGACTGGCCATTCGAGCTACTATGTCGAGAAAAGCATGAGCGCCATGGGCAAGTCAGCTAAACAGCTGGGGATCCACGGGGACTATATTATTCACGGGGGAGGTGAATAACTTTTCGCTGTATACTTCTGGAACCACAAGCTTAAATTTGCTTCCGTTTAGCGTTCCCAATCTGGTTGGATGTCAGTATATATCTTACTCGTTTATGAATTTGAAGAGCTGATCGAGGCTGCACAGAACGCCCACTGTTGTCCTATTGCTGTCGTTGCCTGCTACTCAGGTTCAAGCCAAGAAGACCACCACGTATGTCCTCTTCCAAACTTATTCAATCCAGCGTTCACACCAACCCTTAGCTTGTGGTAACAACTGTACGGGATTATCTTCACAAAATCAACAAGTCAGAAGGTGCACGAATGTCAGCCTCGTCTGCTCTAGGGACAGAGATGCATGCGCCTCTCCCGTCTGTACCAATCCGGGAGAGCACGGTAAGCTCATATCAGCGAGTCGAGGTTCGCCAGTTCATCAGCGAGTAAAGGCATGGCTCACAGATCCATCACACAACGCACTTGGCATGAGAAGACGGTCCGAGTCACCATTCGACCATCATGACGAATGAGGTAGCAATGAATATGTAACATATATTATCGAGTGGGGTGAGCGGTGGTCTAGAAGAGTTATACGGGTAGCTATGATGATCACAGAATGATATGCACTACTCGTGAGTCTCATTGTGCGAGGGGGCAGGCTTGATAACTCGAATACTTTCTACAAACAAGAGTCAGTCACACAAAGGTTGAAGTAAGAACGAAGCAATATACCATGTCTGAGGAATATCTGTCTTTGGGCCTGCGCTGAAGATGGGTCTGCGCTTGGGTCTGGCTCACGAAGCTCGAAGTTCGCCTCAACGTATACTTGGGCCCCTTTCTGGAGAGTACGCAAGTAGTTGGTCTGACCGGGATTGAAGCAAACGATGTGATGCCACGTCGTTCCAGCCTCTTGACGACCTGGAGCAAGAGTTCAGGTGATAATGATGCAAGAAAAACCAAGTTCACTCACTGCCATCGGGGTTAGGAGGTGGAGGGGGGTAGTTGGTGGTTGCAACAGTATAGCTAAAGATAAATTCAGAGGAACGTCTCGAGCAAGGCAAAAAAAACACTTACGAAGCGTATTCTTTGTCACTCTTGGTGGTACGGATTTCAGGGTCTTTGCCTAGTCGTCCGAGGAGGATGAGCTTGGAGACGTCGTATGCGCGCGTCGAAGATGTAGAGAAAGCCTTGAAAAAAATTGTCAGTGCAAAACCATTCTTGGAGGCCTATCAACTTACGCGACACGGCGCGCGAGCAAAAGCATGACGAGCAGAGGAAAGCATAATTTCTGGTCTTTTGGAACGCGTGCTGGCAAAGTAGTATCGACGTGATTTGACGGTAATAAAAGTGTTTTGTTTGTGCTTGCTTGGTGACTTGCCAGTTTACCAACAGTACGGTAATTTCTATTGAACCAGTATCCTCCTCGAATCTTTGTACATATCTTCGTATCTCCATCTGTAATCTTTAGCATGTCCAGACATAGGCTTGTACGAAATATGAACATCCATGGTATGCGCGAATCATCCTGATGGTAGTTTGATTTGACATTCATCGTGCGACTAGATGAATTGGATGATGATGCATTGTCCGATGGAGGAGATGAGCTCACTCCCGAGCAGTATGGCGAGTGGACCGACATCTGTATTTGTGCTGCATGCTGAGAGTACAATGCAGCCCAAATGACGCATTGCCTCGAACAAATCAGAGAGCTCATCGGAGACGAAGCAGCCTCAGGCCTCGACGATGACTTCATCAAGGAAACCCTATGGGACCAGTACTTTAATGTAGAGACCAGTTTATCGTATTTGTATGGTGCGCAGTACATAAAACATTTTGTTTTCGTGTATTCCAACTGACGCATTCTTGATAGAGGAGCAAGACCGGAGAGCGTCAGCCAGAACTCGCAAAGGTAAGTTCCGACTTGACCTCTCATTTGTAAATAGTCTTGCATTCGCTCTTCCACCATGTTGTTGTTACCCCCCGTTTTGGATCCCGTTTATGGAATCGACTACGCCGTAGACGAGACGAGGAACAGGAAGGTGCATGTCATCTCCATCATCCCTGCGTCAGCCTTCGTACAGTCAGGAGCTAATTGTGTTTCAGTGCGACCAGACAGTAGCGACACGTTACCACCAGAAGGCGAGGGGGCCAATGATGAACCACAATACGTGGCTGGACCAACAGGCTACGAGTATTACGATGGCGACTTGGACCGACCCCGAGTTCCCCTCATAGTATTAGCACAGCAAGGCCAACATGAGGTCTACTATCCCGAGGATTATCCAGAAGAGGTCGACTCGGATGATATACCTTTGGGCGTCATGTCACGCGGCTCGAGGCTAAGCACTATTACGGAGATTACCGAAAGGACTGAACCCTCTCGCCACTGGCCCTCACAACAGCAACTCGTAGCTTTGAATAACCCACGTGCATCAATGATCACTGATACCACAACATCGTACGGAGAGGTTATTGGTGCGTAGTACCAGCAAGGATTCGATTAATGTGACTGAGGCCAGGACAGATACTGGCGAACGCAGTACCGCAGCAGCAGAATATTCTGAGACCACGATGGACCCAAACTTCATCCCTCCATCTCCATCGCCCTCTGCAGTACGCCGTCTTTCGAACTACGAAGCCGCTCCATCACTTGCTACATCAGTATCACAATCTGATGTACGCACAGAGCCGCTTCCGCGTCTAAGAGAGCGCGCAGCATCGCGTGCAAAATCATCAGTCCCTGTACCACCCATGGATACCCTTCCCGAGATTTCTGATTTTCAGTCGAAAGTGAGCGAAAAACCGCTCCCTCCTAAGCCTCCAGCCAGCAGTAAACCCTCAAAATTATCCATGCTTGCGAGTTCTCGTGCAAGTACGAGGAGTTCCCGCTCATCGGATCTAGAGACCACTTCAGTGCTTACTTACCCCGCCTTACGACCTACCGCTGAAAGCCGATTATCATTCGCAACCACTACAAGACCCCCACCTACTGAAAAGACACTTCCTTCTATGAAGGCCCCGTCTACCACCCCTTCTTCCATGTCTGGGCATGTCAAGCAGGCTATCCAGACAGCTTTGGAGCTAGAAGCTCATGATCGTGAAAGAGCTGCGGGGCTTTCCCCAAAGAGCGAGTCGAACGCGGCGTCTAAAGCATCGTTAGTTGCTACTGTTAAGCCAACGGTGTCACATTCCCCACTTCGAGTTGACGCTACTTCAAATTTGCCCGTCGTGCGCCAAGACGTTGAAGCAAAGGCTCGCCCTCAGTCCAAGCTCGCAGCGCTTGCCCAAGCGAAAGCAAGTGCCAATACTAGTCTCATGCCGAAGCTTCCGAAGTCCCCCCCTAGTTCGCCTCCAAAGGAGCTTCCTAAACCTCGCACACAATATTTTACGCCAATCGCAAACGGAGCCACAGCTACTACTGCTATAACCACATCCTATCAGTCACTTCAAAGTCTGTCCAGGCCGCATGCTCAAGAGCCTGCAGCGTTAGTTCAGATGCCCGGTGCAGAACCCAAGCAGTCTAAATTGGCAAAGAAGGTCAAGAAAGCGAGTGAAAAACCGCAGCCTACGCCACCCGACGATGACACCGATTCCTGCATCATCATACCGTCTCCTCTGTTCATACCAAAGCCAACTAACCCTCGTGCGTCTCCCTCGGCATTCGCTTCTTTACTTCTCGATGATCCTCTAACACCCCCATCTCTCGAAGACAAGGACACTCATCCAACACACAAGTATGGGAGGGAGGTGCCGAACCTTGTGAAGGTGTACGAGGCTTCCGATTCACAGAGCCACTCCACCCTCAGCCTCTCGCAATCTCGACGACACAAGTCGTCTCGCCTTAGGGCTGCCCCGCCGGGGAACAAGATGAACTTAGGATTTGCATTTGACGTTCCAAGCCCTGACGATATCGTATTCAACGCACGTCGGGGGACTTCTCTTGCCCACAGACGGTGACAAAACCTTTGTTCCCAGCTCCACCCGCCATTCCTTTCTTCTAATTCTCTATTCGCATTTTTATTTTATTCATTCATTTCTTTGGAGGACTTGTTTGTTTGTTGTAGACTAAATTATGGGCTCCAATGGAACTTTTTTGCTGATTGTCACTTCAGCTGCGAAGGAACGCGAGAAGGCGGAGAAAGCGGCGCAGAAGAAAGTAGCGAAGACACCTTCGTCTGGTTATACCACGCCAGTTTCTCAAGCGATGTCTCCTGTGAATACGCCGAGTAGGGCCTCAAAGAAGGCTGTCACTGGTGCGAAGAAATCGGGAGCGATGACTCCTCGAGATACAGGGGGTTTGGATGCTCGACTACTCGACATGGCCGCGTTGAATTTGTTGCCAAAGGAAGAAGAGTCAGTTGATGAACCTGCTCCGAAAATAGCACTGGAGCGCGGAAAGCTGTTGCAGGAAGTTCGGAAAGTCCTTGAAGGGCAAGGAGGTGACAAAAAGGTTGTTAGCTTGGTCGTGATTGGTACTAAGTCTTGTTGACATTTTGAAGTGAATTTTTGTTGACGCTGAATGACAGGACATGTCGATGCTGGAAAATCGACGCTTATGGGTCGTTTGCTCTATGAGCTGGGGAGAGTTGACGAAAAGACCCGTGTTGCTAATGAAAGAGGCAGCAGTAAAGCGGGGAAGAGTAGTTTCAGCTGGGCATGGGAGTTGGATGGGACTGTCGAAGAACGGGAGAGGTCTGTAATTTTCCTCTATTTCAAGTGCATGTACTGACTGATCACCAGAGGAATCACGATGGACATTGCTTTGCAATCTTTGTCGACTCCTCGACGACAGATCACTATTCTAGATGCCCCTGGACATAAGGACTTCATCCCAAACATGATTTCTGGAGCCGCGCAAGCCGATTGCGCATTACTTGTAGTCGATGCTATTACTGGGGAGTTCGAGGCAGGTTTCGACCGTGGTGGTCAGACTCGCGAACATCTACTGCTAGTTCGGAGCCTTGGTGTATCTCAAGTTATCGTGGCAGTCAACAAATTAGATCAGGTTGGTTTAAGGTCTCACAATTCTGCGTCGTATCGTCGCTGACATGGCTGCAGGTCAATTGGGATTCAAGTCGATATGAAGAAATATGTGGGTTGTTACGGGCCTTCCTTGTCCAGTCTGGGTTTCCCTCTTCGAAAACGAGCTTTATCCCAGTAAGTGCTATGCTCGGTGTCAACCTTGTCAATTGCACAAACGCCGATGCTTCGGTACTGTCTAAATGGTACAATGGTCCTACGCTGGTTGACTTGCTTGGTGAGCCGTTTTGCATTGTACCTTCATTGAAGGTGCTCAATCACATACAGATAAACTAGAGCCACCCACTCGCGAAATTACTTCCCCATTAAGATTGCCGATATCCAATGTCTTCAAGGGACAAAGTTCCGGAACGGGCGTAACTGGTCGTATATGCGGTGGCGTTGTGCAAGTTGGAGAACGCCTTCGAGTGCTTCCGGGAGATGAATCTGCGATCGTTCGACGTGGGTTCCTATACTTGTTAGTGCTGTTGTGCGGATGTTGACCAATGTTCAGTTATCAATGTCGAGGAGCAGAGCGTGCCTTGGGCAGCAGCGGGAACCAATGCAACTTTGTACCTGACTTCTATCGACCCCATCCATCTGAGCATCGGAAGCGTTCTTTGCCCGCCATCAGATATCGTGCCATTGGCTACGGTCTTCACAGCTCGAATCATAGTATTCGATATCCAGCTCCCAATCACTACTGGTGCATCAGTATGTCATCTTAACTCTCTTTGCTGCGTCTCATAACCCAGGGTTAGATCGAGTTGTTCCATCACTCAAGAGATGTACCTGCCACAATATCAAAATTAATAGCTACCTTGGACAGAGCTTCCGGGGTAGTAATAAAGAAGAACCCTCGGTGCGCTCTGCTTTTTTTTGTCCTATGGGGAGACCATGTCTGATCTTGCACTCAAGGGTACTGACAAAGGGTACTTCTGCTGAGGTAGAGATTAGCCTGCGTGCCGGGACCCTATCAAGTCCTGCACTCAGCGCTCGCCCTATTCCATTGGATACATTCTCTGTGAACAAAGATATGGGAAGAATTCTTGTTCGACGGGGAGGTGAGACGATAAGCGCAGGTAAGCCCTTGAACACTGTAACCGTCAAGATTCTCAACACTATGGCAGGCATTGTTCTGAACATCATCTGCTAAGATTAAGACAGCATCACGATAGAAATGCATATATAACGCCATTACTTATGTACAACAGCCACATATATCCCACAGAATTCTCACGAGTAAAAGGGAAGAGGTATCGCTCGCGTGATGTTGAAAGAAATGAGAAGCGTCTGCATCATAAGCGGCTGTAAGCTTGAAAGCGAGAGGAAAGTGAGAGCGATCAACATGCAAATACTGACAATGAAGATGCGGTAAATGCAACTACTTCTTCGTCTTCTCCCTGTGAGAGAAAAACTCTTTCAATTTGGCGAAGAGTGACCGTCGCTTCTTTTTTGTGCTGGCAGTGCTGAACTTGGATGACGGTATTACAGTGGAGTCAGTGGTAGTGGAAGCCGGGAATGAAACCTCCTTTGAATCTTTGGGATCATCGTTTGTGGAGGGCATTGACGAGGCGGTAACTGCAGGGGTACCTTGAGGCTCGGGCGCCAGTAAAGACACCTCGTTGTTGGGCGCGATAGGTTCAGCCTCAACAGCAGATGCATCGGTTATTTGAGCGCGATCTGGATTGACATCAATCTCAGGTGTTATGGAAGCAGCAGCCGCGTCTGAAGGGGGCGCGACTGCATCCACAAGTAACTCTTCATTCTTCTCTTCGGCTGCCTGTGCTTCCAAATTCTCTTGCTCCGTAGGTTTGCTATCCTGCTCTGCAACTTGAGCTTCCTGCGTGACAGAAGGTACTGGTTTGGACAAAAGTATGGGAAAATGTGTCGACGGCTCGAGAACAGAAATTGTTGCATCCAATGAATCGGAGGCTAAAGGATCGCTTGCGCCAATTTCCTGGTCTGGTAAAGGTGACGCAGCTTCGTTCAACATGTAATCGTTGACAGGTAAGATAAGGATAGGGACAACGGGTGCAATGTGCGGTGTGGCCACAGTAACGTCAGAGGAGGGAGCTCCCTGAGCGCTTTCTGCTGGTGCCTCGGCAACGATAGGCTCGGTGGCCGAAGTGGTTGATGATTGTTCAGTTGTACCCTGCGCAGTGAAAGGAACAAAATCAGCGTTGAAAACGAACTCTGTGCTGTTGTAGTTACCAGAGCATTGACGTTGTCCGTCGAAACACGGGGCGTACTCGAAAACATGTAGCTGATGCCCGAGGAAACATATTCTAGTGCGCTAGCAACTTCTTCTGAAACGTGCGACGCTGCGCTCGTCGCAGTGTCCACAATTGCATGGAAGGTGTCAACCTCGCCGCTCAATGCGGGAGGTTCAGTTGATTCGACGATAATGTCGGGAACGTGGATTGACGCAACTTTCTTGTCAGAAACGCCTACATCATCAATAGCGCTTGTGGTATCAGTGGAATCAGATTCAGTGATTCCACCTTGTTGATCCGGTTCCAATGCTTTTTGCGGGGAAGCCCCGCTAGACAGCAACGACTCTTCAGGAAATGTGGTAGCTGAAGTCATGGAGTCGGTGGGGCCTTTGGAAGCAGTGGTTGATGGGTGTTCCGTTATAGGAGTGGGTTTAGAGGGCGCGATAAGAACATTATTAAGGTTCCCAGCACCATCTAACTCTGTTGGGCGGTCACTGCGGGTGACCCATTTTCCGTCCACAATGAACTTATATGGAACTTTCTCATTCCAAGGAACCCTGACATTGCCTACGAAACCAGAAGCGCCCTTGGGCAGATGCATAGTGCAGGACCACTACCAGGATACGAATCTGAGCCTGCGGCGGACTTTAGGTAGCCAGGGAAGCCACTTACGTGGTCGAATGAGCCAGTTAAGATCACATCCGAAGCATCACCATAGGGCCTGAGAGTAGAAGGTGAGCACAAGCGCTCGTCAATTCGGGGACAACATACCACGAGAATTCGGCTTCATGCAAGTCGTCCATGGTGTCAGACGAAGAGTAGAAGGAGGGAGAGAACAACCTGGCAGGAAACCCTGCCGTAACGTCCTCATGTTGGCAATGATTTAAGCCGAGCCGTGGAGTGTCACGCTTCGTGACAAAGTATACCATGTAAGTAACAGCTTTAACGCTTGGTACAAAATGAAGAAAGCGCAAACGACCATATCTATTCACTATCAACGGCTTCCTTTCTTGTCCGCTCTCCATTCCTTAAACATTCCGTCAAGGCTCTTGTATAATAGGTGGGACGGCAGACATCGAATTATCTCACTCATCTTCTCCTCTGCCTCTGCCTTTCCCTTCTCACCAGAAGCCTTCCGCGCAAAGTCCACTGACATGTGGAACAACGCTAGTACCGCCAACGATACGTGCGTCTGCTGGGCGCCATGCGATGAGGACTGTGAAAGAGCGGCCAAAAGTGGCCCCGATACGCTCGGAGCCGATATCGTAGGCGTAGATTGGGAAAATGGGGTGGCTCGCTCGCCTCTGACCAATCTGAGAAGAATCTCCATCATGTTATCTACCTCAGTCAGATGCGTCTTCACGAAGCGCTGTCGTTCCGTGGGAACACCAACAGGGGAATTGACTGCCCACCCATCTAGTACTGTCCAGATCGTCGGGGCCTTAGAGACAAATTAGTCAGGATCGAGACTCCTGTCAAAATGGCGAGAACGAACTGGGTCAGGATCTACAACTGCGATCTTTTTCTCCCACCCGTCAGCAGCATCCCCTGCTACCCAGAACATTCTTCCAAACATGCTCTTCAACCACTCTTGGACATCACCAGATTTAACCCACTTAGGTTCCGACAGTGGGCGCTCAGTGTCAAGATGGACCGTCAAAGTGATCTTTGAAGGTAGCGTGGCCTTCGAAAAGGAAGGTAGTGTCTCATCAGCGCTGGACGCTTCAGATAGCGTTGGTAAAGGAGAATATGATTTTGTCGCATCAGAAAGTCCCTCAATCTATAATCTTGTTAAAAAACATGAGAGTAGACAAATAGATAATCTTACTAATACGCCCTTGAGGCCATTGTCGCTACCTTGTTCAAGGGATATGTGGACTTCGATTCGACCCTCAGATCTGTAAACCTTCAAGTATTCGACTACTTCTGCGTCCACGACCAAACGCCTGCTGCCGGCAGCATACGATATTGACAGGCGGTTTGCAGATGGCACTCGGCTACCTTTTGAGACTGCCGTACTCGCTGGAAGGTGCGACGGCTCGCCGTATGTTGAACCGGAAGAGGTTGACAGCAATGTATTCGAAGTAGGAGAGGCAGGGGGTTCAGGAAGGTGGTCTTGATCCGAAGATTCGTTGGCACCTTTGGCATGCATAGTGACTTCCTCGTGCTCGACCGAAATTTCGCCGGTAAGCTCTAAGACAACTTGCTCTTCTGAGTACGTGCCAACGCCCATATCCTCGTCGATAATTGTCGACGCGAGTGACGCCTCCGCTTGAAGGGGCTTCGGGCCGGAAACCTGCGTATCGGATACCTGTGCATCAAGGTACCCAACATGATCAGCAGACTGTTTCTCGCTGTGAGGCATATCAGACTGAACAACAGGAGGAGAACCGTGACCGGTAGAAGAACTTGTGTCAAAGGAAGAGCTCAAAAAAATAGCTTGAGAAGGATCAGCCAGAGTAGCTGATGTATCAAAGAGCCTATCAACATTTTCATCATCAACAGGCTGGGTGGCTGCTGAAGCATCACCACCCTCTTCAGGTGCAGAAACCAAAATATCCACGTTCGGCTGTGTAGCGGCAGCACTACCATGGTTTGCACCAGGGTCACCAAGGTCAACAGCAGCGACATCTGAGGACGCTGATGGCTTGACTCCTTCAGCATCTGGGACAGCATCATGATTGTCCCTAGTATGTAAGCCATCAGACTGCTCATGATCACCTCCTGAAGAGGCGATTCCGTCCATGTCAGTATTATGGGAGCCTTTAAGATTTATGTTAGTTTGTACAGCCTTGAGCCACGAATGGACGCTCCCCCCAAGCTCGAAAGCATCCACCCAAAGCGAAGAGCAAGGAGAGTGCAACTCACCATTCCCATTGAGAAAAGTATTCGTGGCAGGAACGAAATGGGGAACACTTGCAGCATGGCTCTCCTCTTCATCCACATCATCAACGGTAGTAACTGCATCGGCATCGGTGTCGGCATCGGCGCCTACGTCGCCTTCATCCTCAGCGATAGCAGCCATGAGCCAATCACCTTCACTGGCAGTTTCTGCCACGCTGGGCGCTGCGCTTCCGCGGCCTACTCCATCCAAGTCAACATTGATATTATCGTCCATCTGGCTGCTGCGAGGAGGAGGTGGTCTTTCTCGACCTTCCTCGGCATCGCCATCATCATCCTCAAGCTTCTTGCGCTTGCCTTTGCGCGCGTCTGGAGGTGCAGTATACGACGCATTATGCGGAATGGGGTGCGAGTCATCGGGAGAAACAGGAGTGTGGAAATAAATGCGGATGCGAGAAGGGGGAGGCGTCGTCAACGAGGACGACTGCTCCTGGTAGGAAACATCCGGCTTCGTATCTGCTGTTGGTGCGGGTTCTGATTTTGTAGCACTAGCATGCATATCTTCATCCTTAACTTTCTCTTGCGAGGATTCCAAAAGAGAAGCAGCGACCTCATTTTCTTCAGCCTTGACGGGCGATGGTAGCACTCCCCACGTCCATCCAAGTTCAGGCATCTCGAGGCCCACAATTTTAAAATCAGTGAGCGTGCGCCTATTTTCGTCCTTCTTACCGCTGCTTGCAAATTGCGATGCATCACGGTTTCCAAAATTTGTACTACCATCCTGGCGGCCTGCACGACCTGAAGTATGTCCTTGTCCTCGTCCACGAAACGCAGCACTGTTTTGATGGTGTTGATGTCCGGTATTGAACGACCCACCTCCTCTGCGATTGTGAAAGTCCTTGTTAAATCCTCCTCTCGAGCCGTGTCCACGCAAAGCATTTTGTTGACCAGCGGCACCACCTCGTCCGCTACCATTATTCACGAACATGCTGCCGCCCCTGCCGCCGCGTTGTCCGGTCAATCCTCCCCGGTTGCTGCTCATGACTGCACCTCTGCCTCGACCGGAGTTCACATTGCCTCCTCTTCCGCCCATTCCACCTCTGTTTCCACCTAGGGGCAACTGATTAGCACCAGGCTGCCCTTGACCCTGTCCTTGGTTCTGGGGGAAAATCCCGACACTCCCCGGCGGTGCAGGAGGTGGTTGAAACTGAGGTTGAGGAGGGGACGGTCCAAGTTGTCGGTTCTGACCGTGATGTTGATTCGGACCTTCAAACCGTTGGCGTTTAGCAGGGGGAAGGTGTTGTGGTGGAGTGTGATGAAGACCATGGTTATGTCGAGGCTGCTGCTGGGGTTGGGGCTGTTGTTGAGGAAAGTACGGTTGTGGAGGGGCCATCGTTTGTGTCACATGCGGGTACGCAGGCTGCTGCTGGGCTACGATTGGCTGTTGGGGTTGAGGAACATACGGTTGCTGATAGCCAACGGACGGTTGATACGGATTGTACTGCTGTTGAGGTGGAGGTGGCGGAGGTTGGACCACAGGCGGTGGTGGTTGATACTGTGGTTGTTGAGGATGACCATGTCTCTGCTGCCAGTGCATGCCCTGACCACCATAACCGTAGTTTGCATACAAAGCACTTTGTTCAGGGGGCGGTCTTGGAGGCTGCTGAGGAGCAGACCATGCTGGAGTGTAAGCTGGAGTCGCTTGTTGCTGTTGTTGCTGCTGCTGGGCTGCCGCTACCCAATAAGCGGAATAATCTGGAGGTGCTGCAGGCGGTGGTCCTGGAGGAAGTGGTGGTTGCGGCGGGTTGTATGTCGGTTGCGGTATAAAAGGATTTTTATTCATGACAGAACCCTGAAGCTGCCGCCGCCGCCGCCGTGGTCGCCGATGAACAGCTTGTCGTTGTCGTCGCTCGTATGCGTGATGACTGCAGTCGACACTGAAAATGCAACGAACACATTTATGCTTATGTCAGCTCCTGACAGTTTGGTGACATCAGTAGCGTAGTCAGCCAATGAGAAATTGTTAAATCGTTACATTATGCTCTAAGGTCCTTGAGCGAAAAAAATACAATTATAGCGTGAAAATAATGCCATAGAATACAGGGATTGAGGGTGATATAAAATAATCGTTAATCACAGATTGTCTGTCGGGCGTGCATGGTACTTAGTAGGTCCTTTCCTGACTTGCACCAGTGGAAGCACCAGAAGTGCCTGCGCTCGGACCACCGGTATGGGTCGGCAGGCTTGAGTGCAGCTGATTTAATTTATCATGACGTTCACGCTGCGAATATTAAGTGATTTGTGTATGTTCCGAATATAGCATACCTACATCATGATCATTCTTATCCTTGGTGACCTGGTCGACGTGTTTACGCGCAGCCAAGAGGTCTTGTTTGTGTTTCTCTAGCTGTTGTTGCTGAGTCTAGGAAATTTAAGGGTCGAGAAGAGGACGGAAAAAGGCTACACACATGGAGGCCCGCCTGCGCATTGTGAAGGTCTGCAACAGCTACATCGTGCTTGCGGGTGATGGCATGGAGGGAATTAATGGTCT
>QLOO01004813.1:0-11387 GCA_003313855.1 Suillus sp. MG131 | reverse complement strand
CCACACTCGACCTATGGTAGTGACCAATCCGATCAGAATTTTCTGCACACGTTGTGAACCAGACTTCGGCAGGAATGTGTTGTCCTATGATTGTGACTCGGAGTTCTTCTACTTTTATCATGCGATCTTGATCTTCGGATTGCTGCTGGCATCGCATAAATGATGATACTTCTCGCTTGATGGGTACTGTGGATGTGGATCAAATGTGGACGACCTATTGATCACTTTATAGCCGTGCTATTACTATTACCGTCAATCTTAACCACCAGTGGCGCAAGCCACTTCCAATCAATCCATAGCTATGTCCTCCAGCAGAGCATTCCAACCCAACCAAAGCTCAGCACCCTCATCTACGTACCCCCAGGGACTTACGGTATTGGATTCTCCCATTGCGCTATCCCAACCGCCCTCAGTGCCAGTGGGTATTCAGATTTCCTCCACATCTCGCAGCGGTGGTAGGAGGCTTTTCGCTGATGAAGGCCTATCCACTTCAGACACATCATGCGTAAGTCAAGCGTCACAAATATTGGAATCATTCAATACTCATTTCATAATTTTAGGGATCCGGGCAAAACCAACTGTCTACACAGGAGACTCCTCCGATGATTGTCTTGAATAAGCGTGACTTCTCTCTTGCGCTATCCATCCGGGCTGCTCAAGCCGATGGAAGAGAGTGCCCCTGGTATGGGGTGTGGGCTAAAGTCCTGCAGAATTATATATCTCATGATGCGGATGGGTTCCAAACGGCATGCACGTGCATTCCCCAGTATTCACTGGTTGCATCTTATGATAGTGGCAGCTCACCAGAGACCAATACTTCTGACTCACCATTAGAATCACCGAGATCTCTCTCGGACATTGACGTGGACAGTCCTCCATCGGATATATCCGCAGGCAGTCTTCCCTCTTATCTTCCAAAGCCCCGCTTTATGCCCCATGGTTCTACTTCAAATTTCAGTCCCAGATCACTTGAGGTCTTCGGTGGACCCCTGCCTACATTGACCCCTAGCCCTCAGCCTAGTCCCCAAGTCCCA
Source organism: Suillus sp. MG131 (assembly GCA_003313855.1). Taxonomy (NCBI): domain Eukaryota; kingdom Fungi; phylum Basidiomycota; class Agaricomycetes; order Boletales; family Suillaceae; genus Suillus; species Suillus sp. MG131. The sequence goes on along the minus strand of QLOO01004813.1, from coordinate 10,353 downwards.
CGTATTCTGCCAGCCCTCGAAAGCCCTACTACTCATCATGTCAATTATTTGAGAGCTCGTGTTCAGCATGCGTCCACCAATATAATTCACGCCCGTGTTGATGCCCATCCCTTGCCACAATCATTGACCACACAAAGTTTGTCAAACGTTATCCTCCCATCAACCCCATCCAGGCCACGCACTGGTTTATCAATCGGACGTAATTACACATCTGCCCGAGTTCCGGACTTCGTGCAAGTGCTCGAGCGCACGCAGCAGTTGTACCCAGCAACACCCGATAGCGTAGTCCGCCGGGTTATTATGATAATTGAGATCAAAGCAGAGCCGAAAGATCGCTATAAATCAATTGATTGGTCCAGACTTTGGAAGGATCAAGTGGGGGAACAGGCTGCTCATGCTTTCGACGCTGATCCTACTTTACAATACTTGGGGGTCATCATGGCTTATGGTTGTCGTTGGGTGTACTGTATCGCTCGGCGCCCGCCATCCCATACTTGCACCATGTCGGAGAAGCGCGACCCAACTTTCCGAAGCATTGGATCGTCAGAGACGTGGGAGTCACCAGAAGACTCCGAGGACTCAAACGCGATACTAGAAGACTTCAAGGTTGACAACCCTTCGTTGCCACTGTTGGAGTACCCGCCTTTTGCCTTTGAGGTGAAAGGTAGTGAGACAATCGTGTATGACCTCTATCTCCTTGATCCCAAGCAAAGGTCCCTTCGACTTTTTTCAAAGATTTTAGAGGATATGCGCAATCACAATAACGATATGTGGGTCTAGGGCGTTCGAATTACGTGTGCACAAACTAGTGTTGCTTCACAGAGAACGGAACGAATTAGACCAACAACTGCACAACTATGTCCATGCAAGTCGAACGATACAAATTTATGTACTAGTCTACGATCTACTGTTATTGGAATGAATGCCTTCCTTCACTGCTTACTACAGCGTTGTGCGGTCCAACCTCTTGGAGGTTTGAGGCCTGATCGATGTGATCCATCGGCCACAAAAGCAACTTGCTCGTTCACTTCACCATCGGTATACAAGAATCCAGTGCTCAATCTACCGCTCACAATCGATCGATGTTCCCTAATGCGCATGGTTAATCACTTCCAAGCTCCGGTACGGTGGTACCACGGAGTCACGCATCTACATATTGTAAAGACGGAGCGATTTGCAATATGGTGTCGACGCCATGTGCGCGCTCCACTTTAACTTGATTTGTCGAAACCCTATCTGCAAAAGCGTCGTGATATTAGAACGTTGCGGTCAGTGTCGGATGAACCGTCCGCAGGCGATCGAGCGCACTGCTTGATGTATGTAAGTCCCTTGTTATCCATCAGCCACCTTCAAATCATACTGTTAAGATCCATGAATGCTTGCCATACACACGCATTCCATGGACTCTCCCTGACCCGGCCACTTTTGACATCTGGTGTGACATCTGGAGGTGATTGCATCGAAGGTAAGATGTTGCTTTCACTGGCAGGTCGCAGCAGAGGGAATTACAAGTGTGCAATCAGGCACAATACCAGGTGCGATGACACGACCTTCTTCCTTGAAAGTAGTCTCTGCTTCTGCGGCAGCAATCACCTTTGCACGGTCGAGTTAGTAGTTTTATATGCTTGTGTTCTGCACGGCGGTTGGCGATGATCTCTGTGGATGTGAGTTCTGGGTCCACATGATCGGAAAAGTACAAGAGAACGACAGGCTTCTCTCCTTCATTTATTTGTCTCGCCAGCTGGCCTCGCTCATGAAGAGCCCAACAACCGGGCCCATGTTGCCACAATTAGGTGGCATCGCTGGCATTTGAGACCCGAGCTGACAGGGTCCAGTGATGGTGGTGATACCTATAGTAAGTCATGTGTCTATCATTATTGGCATGTCTTACCTCAGGCTGTTCGTCAAAGACGCATTTTCTCCCGGATACTTGGCTTGACGAGATACAAGGAATGGCTTCAGGGAGCACATATTTTTGATGAGTACTGCCCAGATGATAAATATTGCATCTCAGTACGTCTGCTAATCGCAATCATATTCGAAAGGCTCTCCAATCAAATATCGGTACAGGAGGCACAGGCAAACTCGAGGACACTGCAAAAAAGAGGCAAAGACCGCTGTTATAATATTATCAAGACAACCCACTTGCGTAATGTGCTTATGGGTCGGCATCTTCAATCTTCAATAATCTCCCAACCCTCCTCGACAATAATTGGAGTGGTCTGATGTTTTCCGTCTGCTTGTGCTGTCCTTCCCGTCACGTCTGCCTCGTACTTCGTCTGCATCGTGCCTATGATCCTGATCCGTTTGATGCCGCCGTCAGGGTAGATTGATACCTTGACATGTGTGTACTGCTCGCATGGGCTGCTCAACCGAAAGAAATGCATGCGGTGTGGGCCCAATTTAATGGGCGACAAAATTATCTTCCAGTCATCGCTATTTGCATCTGGCGCAATTTCCTGGCTGTATATGCCCCGAATATCACAACTCTCTGGAAAGTTGCCTTTGAAATGGATGGTGTCGATGACTGCTGTTGTCAAGTATCCTGGAGCACCCCTGAAAGAGTGAATGTCACTTAATAGTCTACAAGCAAGTGAAAACATACAGTTTGATAGTGATCCAGTCCTGGTGATCCTTTGTATAACTTCTTTTGGTTTCCCATCCATCCCCCATATCTTTCCCTATGATCTATAAGAAAGGCTGTAACTTGTTTGAAACTCCAGCATCAACTGACCTCGCCCCGGAAGAAGAAGATTGAAGCTTGACCCAAAATGGTCGTCGGATGCAGCGACGACCTTACCGCCCGCAAAAATATGAGCAAGGTCGAAGGGTTCTATAGGATTTGCCGGAAATACAGGCATGACATGTCCATAAACGCGAAAGCGTGCCTGCGAAGTATGAGGCATTCAGAGCAAACGAGCACACGCGCACTTACTATCCCCCCATCTGGATAAATTCTAAGTCTGACATAAGTCGCCTGTCTTGTCGCAGGTATCTTGTAAAGATGTCGGCGTGATGGTCCCAAGCGTACTTTAGGAAGGATGCCTTTCCACTGGGACGTCAATCAGTTTCGTCACCGATGATGCCATGAGCATCACGCGTACCGTTGTTCCTTCATCTGGAAATTCATATGAAGCGTCAACAGAAGCCTCTGGCGCCTCATTGCCTATGTAGTGATATCGTCAAGTTCTGGTCCTATATCGAGCGATAAACCGGGCATACCATCGAAGTGAGTTGTATCAATATCAAACCCAGTGATTATCCCTGTCGTTCCCAGTTTGATAGTACACCTGTGTAGAGTGTCCTCTTGCAAAATACGTTGGTTGCACAAAAATACCCACCAGTCGTACGTTGGATTGTGTCTCCGCGTTTCCCATCCGCTGTATAGCTCTCCGTTCGGTCCATACTGCTTAGCAAGGCTAACGGGCGGCTGTGAACTCCTGTATCGAATCAAGGCGTCAAGTAACGGAGTCTAGGACTGACCTCCACTAGCAGGAGTTGGTATGCCTCAGCAAAGAATTCATCAGAAACATGCACTACCTGTCCCCCTATAGATACACTCGATAATTCTGTCGAAAACCAGCTCAGTTGAAGAAGGGACCGTGACATTCATTGACAGCTAACCTGTCGTCAACCCAAACTCCTTTGAGAAATCCTCCAGTGGAACCATCTCGTACGCCATCGTATATTGCATTATTATGATAAGCCCGCACGGCTGACCATGAGATATGATTATAATTAGAACAACCGCTGCCGCCGCCGCATGTAGAAACGTAGGGTTATTGGATATTGTAACTTGCAGCGACGGATTCAATGCAGCAGGGACATAGGATAGCTACACCATACAAAATTCTGACTGCCAAATATTTAGCGTTCAGCATCTTTTCGAAAGTCACCTTGACTAAAACGGAGTTTCGACGTATGCGTGAACTGATATGTGCCAAAATCCTCATCTCCTTCTCCTTCTCCCTCTTCATCTTCTTTCTCTGTCTCTTCTAACAGTTGAGTGCAATCAATATACCCCCCGCAACACTCCTCAGACTCAAGGCTTGGCGACGGGCTCGTTGTTCGGGCTTGCGAACTGGCCAACGAGGACACAGGAGTTCGATCTATCCGTTGTGCATCAATAAGAGACGGGATCCGATTTGGAGGTGCCGGGTGGGTTCGGGATTCTTGAAGAGCAAGAACATGTGAGGGTAGAATTGTAATCGGCTGTAAGGATGCTTGACGAGGGGAAGATGACTCAGAGGAGCGAAGGCCGCTAGGACCTGCGGGCGGTTGTGAATATAAGGATACTGTTGGTTGCTGACGATGGAAGGAATTGTCATCCGGAGGGACTGGCGCACGAGGTGCGGTGATCTGCTGGAAGCGCGCGATCGATGCAGAGGCATTCACTAAGTCGCGCAGTAGCTCAGATGATACTTGTACCTAAACGAAATCTACAATGGGTTACCTATTTTAAGGCAGAACTGAAGTGTGTACATACAACCTCCTGTGGCGAGCCAAAGGGCATGGCAGCTCGAGCTAGTTCTAGCTCTCGTCGTAGCCGCACATTCTCATCTTCGGCCTTTAGACACCGTTGCTCGAGTTCGGTAAGATATCGAGCCTTGCGAGCCCGGTAATCGCGCTGCTGGGTAAGCTGTCGCGTGGGAGGAGCAGTCAAATCTCTCTTGCGTCCCCTGACCATGTTTACTATGTAGTGTGTGACGAATACGTCGAAGAGCGGGAATGCTTAAAGGATGACAGTTGCGGTATGAATTAGACTAGTCTGAAATACCACACACGCCGGGGTTTGCATTGGACTTTGGATGGACAACTACTGTATGTACTACTATTGCTTACCAATTTTGTGCACCTTCGATTACCGACTCGGAGTCCGACGGCCTAGCGCTTCAAGTTGCTCAAAGCGCTCAAAGTTGGCTCAAAGACCCGGTCGAAGCTCATTTGAAGGCGTGAATCATATAAATGATATGCTACGGAAATTCACACTGGCACAGACTAGTCTCACCAGAAACCGTAACACACTTATATAGACTGACATCGTCAATTGTCTTCAATGCACCACATTATCGCCCTTCAAGCATCCGGAAATCTGCCCTAACGGATCGAATCGCAGCCCGTGACGCGTGATAGATCGTCCGACGCACGCGCATAGTCGCGGTGATCATCAGCCAGAGTTCCTGATTGTACAATTTTCACTGATCAATCTACGTGTGAAGGTGACAATCATTGGATGCCCCAAACCCTACGTGTCAACAGTTGAAGAAGAACACTTGGCCCTGGCGTTTCTACGAGGCATGCTACGCCTCTCTGTTGTCTCTGCTCAAGTCCTGGGTCTTCCACCTCTACCCTCGCCGGCAGCGCGGTGGACTCGAGGAATCCGTGTCCGAGCTGGCGCAGGTCTAGCTGAGCTTGGACCTCTGCCCTATTGGCACCAGGTGCATATACAGTATTCTCCACTCTTCGGTCAGTGACAAACATGCCACGAGTAATCTCTCCGGTCCTTCATACAAAAGATATCAGGTATGCAATAAATCATCGGGAACGCGTAGGATCGTACCGTTCAATATCGAATGTTCGCTCGACGATAACCCATCCAGTTGACATTCCAGGAAGACCACCAACTGGATTGATTTCAGGTGGGTTCTCGATTGCGCACCAAATGGCAACAATGTCATGCAACTCTAGTGCATCCTTTCCCCACTCGAGCATGATTTCCCTTGTGCGTTCGAAAACAGAGCTGGTGAAGTGGATGAGGGGTGATTTACCATCTGCATTCGACGGTTGGACCGTAGATTTAAACGCAGGGTCTACTGTTTGGACATAATACGGGAAGGGGAGTTCGTGGCTACTAGTGATGTCCAAGGGAGCAAGTATTACTCTGTCAAGTGGGAGACCACTGGTGAGATCTGCTGGTACCAGGAGTTCTTTCGCCGCGCAAGGATCGGCAAAAACATTAACTGCACATGCGAGCGACGTTAGTGGTTTTTGTCTACATGTCTTTGACTGCTTACATTCCGCGACCGAAGTAGTGTTTCCGGGAACATCCAAGGCTCCTGCCATAGCAATGACTCGACCAATTTTGTCCACGACTGTTTGACGGTGTTGGCGCACAAGTTGTGCCAGGTTTGTCATCGGACCCAGGACCACATATGTGATGCTTCTATCGGGACGTGATTCCAGTAAACGCAAGGCCACCTCAACACCTGATTCTTTCACTGGTTGAAAATTGGAGTAGAAAGACGAACTTCCGTGGTCAATATTCAGATCAGGGTGGCGTTCGGTTATATTCGATAAACCATCACTACAGTAACAATGAGAATCCATCTCCAAAGTTGAAGAGAAACCTACCGGCCATGGAAGTATTGAGCAAAGTGCCGCCCACCTTCTAAGGGCCCTTCTGGTCCGACGGCAAGGAGGGGCGGGACTGTGGGTGAATAATTCGGAAACCTCGCAGAATCTTCAGGGTGTAGCGCGATGTGGCGCCCTATCGCCTGGTAAAGCTTGTAGATGTTGTCGCTGCGGAGTCACGTTCAGTAATCTGAGAATTAAATGAAGCTGCAGTGCCTCAACTAAGCAGCGTGAACATCGGTATTCCCTGTAATCAAATTCCGATAAGGTTTCCATTTCAGCCTATCCCAATGCATTCACGGACCGAATGAAACGATATATGCAAGGATTTCAAGTTCGGGGGATGCAATAGCAAGCAGGCTGTTGATCCTTTTAGAACAAAGTTTGCGAAGGGAGTTGAATACATACATAGCTAGAGTGTCATCCACACCAGGATCAGTGTCGACTATGAGCCATAGTCAGGCAAGAGTGAGCAGTGCGTTCGATCAACCACTCACTGATGATCGGCGTCCTCGGCTTCCCTGCCATGCTACTATTAGATGGTCAACACACGGAATCAACGCAGGGAAAAAGCCTTTGTTATCACTCAGATCAGAAAGCGCCCTTTATCGTTTCATCGATCAAAGCCACATGTGAACATTATAACAGAAACGATCGTGGAACATCATACATTACATCAGAATTTATGTAACAGGATGGGTGCTTTTCCGCTCAGCTACCGCCAGTCACAGGTGTACCTTAGTTTCCATTCAATTCTCAAAGAAAGGAAGAGGACGGTTTGCATAAGGATCATTGGGATTGCTACGCGAGCTCAATTGTATACGTAGCGCGTAAAATGTTCCTAAGGGATCCGTGCCTATTAACAGAACAAAGTCAGCCAAAGTACTGCGGAACGCAAAGGGGACAAAAGTATCAGAGATCTTGGTGGAAAATTGTCTCATCGGACTAGCCTCTGAAGTAGCAAATATTGAAAGAATAACATCATAAATAAATGATGCGCAGTCAACGCAGACTCACCATGCTCAAAAGTTGACAAAACCCCCAGTCGTGAAGAAAGTTTAACTTAGGACGTTGGACTTCATAAAGCGGATTACGCCGGAAAACTATGCAGCTGAAGTCACGGTGGCTGTCACGTCACGCCTAACCTTAGGCCATACTCATCCGCGTCCCTCTCGATATCTAGCGACTTACGATTAATGGCTGAATCCTTGCGTTTCCTTGGTTCCCTCCCCGGCCACAAGGGATGGGTTACTGCCATTGCCACATCCTCGGAGAACCCAGACATGATTTTGACGGCTTCCCGAGGTATGAATGACATGTTTGCCTCACTTTCGTGAGTTGACTTTACGGCCCAGACAAGACCATCATTGTTTGGCAGCTTACTCGCGATGAGGACACGTATGGCTACCCAAAACGAATTCTTCATGGCCACAACCACTTCGTCTCTGACATTGTCATCTCTTCCGATGGACAATTCGCCCTTTCCTCCTCTTGGGACCACACCCTGCGTCTCTGGGACCTGAACACTGGCCAGACCACTCGCAGATTCGTTGGCCACACCTCCGATGTCTTGTCTGTCAGCTTCAGCGCAGACAACAGACAGATTGTCTCTGGTTCGCGTGACCGAACAATCAAACTTTGGAACACCCTTGGAGAGTGCAAGTATGATATCAAGGATGATGGTCACACCGAGTGGTGCGTGGGAGTCATGCTTAAAGTAAGATCATATACTGACAATACGATCTAGGGTGTCATGCGTGCGCTTCAGCCCCAACGTCATGAACCCTGTTATCGTGTCTTGTGGATGGGACAAGGTTGTGAAGGTAAGCTTTCTCTAAGATTCATATCCTAGTCTAGCGACGTTATATCTTTGCTACTTCGAGAGTGCTCACCCGATGAGATGATATTTTCCATCAAAGATCTATGGATCACTCGTAGCAATATCCTAGTACACTCAGTGCTAATACAACTTTGACAGGTCTGGGAACTTTCCAAGTTCAAATTGAAGACCAACCACTACGGCCACACCGGCTACATCAATACTATCTCTGTCTCTCCTGATGGTTCCCTTGCTGCATCAGGTGGCAAGGACGGTATTACCATGCTTTGGGACCTGAATGAGGGCAAGCACCTCTACTCGCTTGAGGCTGGTGACATTGTCAATGCTCTTGTCTTCTCGCCCAACCGCTACTGGCTATGCGCTGCCACTGCCAGCTGTGTTAAAATCTTTGACCTTGAGAGCAAGTACGTACTTTTCAATCTCGTTAAGACATCTAGCTTATCGGCGTGATCCCTAGGTCAATCGTTGACGAGCTCAAGCCCAGCTTCACTGACGTTGGCCCCAACTCGCGGGAACCCGAGTGTGTGTCAATCGCATGGTCGGCAGACGGGCAGACGTTGTTTGGTGGATTCACTGACAACCTTGTTCGTGTCTGGACTGTCACTTCTTAAAAGCTTCTGGGGAAGTTGCGTGGTGGAGGACACCTTGAGGTTTACCCTATGCATCGTTTTTACTGTAGCTATTGCATCTCAAAAAAAACCATTGCATCTCAGTTCCTGGTAGAATCCATGACTTAATGAACATTCACAAATCTCCTGCAATCTCGGCTTCCTGCATGTTTCGTTGACGTTCCGCGTAATCCCAGCGATCCAGGCCACCAAAGTCGATCTTCATCGCGCCAGAAGACAGGTTTACTTGCAACTCGCAGATGTGAGATACCCTAGCTCTCCAGCTGTCAGCTCTGGAACGAGAATTAGCACTGTCACTGGTGAGCAAGTGTATTTCATCAGTCTCACGTTGCTGTCCCATACATGTCCGAGCTGGTCTGACTGACAACCCGCACGCATTGATCACGGTTGGACTTCGAATCGTATATCCACAAGTTTTTTCCCACATAGATCTCCTGCCAGCCATCTGAGTCAATTAATCTGTTTGGAGGCCTGATGCGTTTGGTATCTGGTGGAAGAGTGGGAAGCCGCCGGACATCTACATCATTAAAAAGGCGAAGCGCGGCAAGATTTGAGATGTTGGTTAGCAGAGCACGTTCCTGGGGTAGAGATGGATTGACGATGTGAAAGATTGCACTGAGCGAGTTCTCATCATCAGATTCATCGCTGTCATCTTCTGCTGTCGTAGTTGCAGCGGTAGCACTCGGACTTGCTTTGTTGGGCTCAGGTTGATCGTCCATTTTCGTGTCGGAATCTTCTTCCAAAGGGTTGGATATAAACTCCTTTTCTCCTTCTTCCAAACGACTGCAGAAAGCCAGCCAAGCAGCCTCATCGGAAAAATCAGTCCGCAAAAGGATTCCCAGCTCGTCTCTGTTGGTTGATGCTTCGTCAAAAAGATCACTATCCATGTGGAAATCCACGGTATTGTCGTCGGGTCCGGCGACAGTGGTCTGGGAGTGTTTGAATACCGGGGATCTTATGTGAACAAGATCATGATTTGCTCAGTGCTTACTGATGCCAACATTTTCTCGCCCGAGGCCCAAAACTTTTGCGCAACCCGAAGCTTCCATCGTCTGCGACCTTCATTTGGCGATCGGCTCTTAATCGACGCGTAGTGAATCTGTGATCATAATGAAGTCAGTTTGGGCCTCAGTGAAAGAAGTAACTTAACCCACGAGCAACCAGTCTACGAAAGTACTTGAAGACATTTTCCGTGGATATGCGGGGACGTCGGTGTGTAAGGGTTGCCTGATTGTTTTTGCCAGGTCGCCACAGGAACATCACTTGAAGTTGCAAGCACGACTTGATTCCATAATTAGTTTAAAAGCGTCATAGACTCAAGTTTATAGGCCGTTTTTTATCAGACCTCAAACCGATTATCGCGCGGTTGGCCGTAGATGGAAAAAACTTCCATCATGGGGCACAAATTGTCGGTCCGGGTCTGTGGAGGGAGACGATATGGTCATAGGACCTGCACAGCGCTCACACCTTATGGCTTTATATCCTATTGGGGAACCCCATGGCGATTCAAATCATTCTAATGCGATCATGGTC
>QLOO01004806.1:0-28814 GCA_003313855.1 Suillus sp. MG131 | reverse complement strand
TGACTCACTTGAGCTTTTCTGGCTTGGTCTGGCGTCCCGCGGGCTAAATCACATGGGCACATCATCACGTCAGAACATTTCTGACATGCGCGCGGACGAATAGAATAATCGAGATCTTGTGGTGATCTAGAACAACGAATCAATAATAAGTATACCGGTGTAATACAAAGCTCAAAATACAATTAGCGGCACAGTTGGCCAGACAGCGATGGTGAGAATGGGGTGGTATAGAATGTCCGAGAGAAGAATAATATGCTGACCATCCTCCCAACTAGGAAAAGATAGTTATAATATGCACGAAATCAGGATGGGTGACAAAATTTCCTGAAAAATGGAAAGTCGCACTGTCGGCAATTTTTTGAACGCCGATGGGTGACCTGCCATCTCAGAGTCGTAGAGGCAGTGCTATGGCCTGAGATATCAAAGGTGCACTGTGACCAGATGGATTTACTATGTGATGCAAACGCTTGCGTGGCGGTAGATTTGAATCCTGAAAGTCTGTCGTCTTCTCAGGACCAGGTTCCTAACCAAAAGGTCTTCGCCACATACTATGTACGTCAACCTGACCACCCTCCTCCCAATTCCGCGAGTGCTTGCGCTCTGGCCTGTAGGATGGATCTCTTGATGATCGCATCTGCCCGGTAAACTCAGTGTGGAAAGGGAATTCCAGAAAAACATCCTTACCTCTGACTGTGGGATTGCTTCGAGTGCCCCAGTAAATGACCCTGTCATATCTGGCTGACGCCAGTCAACTCTGGGACTATTTTGTGATGGCACCATGTCAGCTGAGGGTCTCCGGTCCACAAGATGATGAGACGAATATGGGTGCTGCAACGGAATGAGCAGTGTATCTCGGGAAATGTGAATTCCAAACGCACGTCCTGTTGACTAGAAGTATCATCGTGGGGTAGTGACGACTGCCGCGAGTAATCTTAAAGAGGAAGATTGTAGCACGCAAAATACATGCTCCAAATAAACGCCTTACCTGTTGAACTCTGAGTTCTAGAGAGAAGAGCCGTCACTGGCAGAAATTTCATTTAGCGGGACTGTGATGCTTCCGTAGCACAAAACACCCACTGAGTTCGTCACGATGCTGTTCGGCTGTGCTGACATCCCGCCTAGCACGGGCTTCCGCTTCTAGACAAACAGTATACCGTTGAAACGCATCTTGTGTTTGTGACTGCGCACGTGTGAGCGTTGCCCGTGCTTCTTGAAGGTATTGGCCTTGGGAAGAAATTTAACCTGGAAACATGAGGAGAGCTGATGAACTAGACACACCAGAAGACTGCGCATCTTGTAATAGTTGCTCGTATGTTGCCGTTGAAGGCGAAGAGGATGTTCGAATGACATGTGGGCGAGATGTGCCTGGTGAGTGCACATAATTTGGACTTGAAACGTTTGAACCACTTTCTGTGTATGGAGAGTCAAAATGACTGCGTGAAAGTACTTGAGAGCGATCACAGCGGCTGACCTGGCTGCAATCGAGCGATATGATCCACTAAACTGGAGGGCGGATAGCTCCCTTCGGATAATTCGGGTGTTGAGACCTCCATGGAGTCATCAATGGGCGGAAGCTGGGGAGCATTGGGACCAAGATGTCGCAAGCGAGGGTTGTGGGGGATGCCTGCATTGTGTCGCTCAATAAACTTCCTCAGAAAAGCGAGCTCAATGTCGTCAGGCATCACGTATGGGGGGCCCTGAATGTCGCCTTTCTGCATGAGGACCTCTAAATGTGACATTGTCTTATCCTTGAGCTGTTGCAACCACTCATGCAATTCCATGTGGTCTTGGTCTGCGCGAGCGTCACTGCCGTCAAGAGCGCCATGTTAACAATAAAGCATGTCTGTAAATTATCATTGACAAACTAGTCTTGACGTCTTCTTGCTTTTCTCCAGTACGTTTTTGTCAATTTCAGGGCGCGGTTGACTTCATTGTCGAGAGTTCGATACCAATCGCTTGAACGTCGGTTTAGCTTCACAGCCAGCACGCCGGGTTGAACTCGTAGCTGGAGCACACAGCGACCTTCGGCATCTGGAGGGCCCAAGGCACCTTTTTGGCCTTGATTGCCCCTGGTAGCGCCACGGGAGACGTTGCCAAGTTCTGGCCATGGGAGGTCGTCGGATTGCATGTTCACTAGATGATTGATACTCCGTCGACGGAGTGGCGAAGTTGAGGAGTGTTGCAAGAGTGGAGATAAAAACGTCCGAGATAATCATGCGGCAGCCTTATAATTGCAGGTGTCCTTTCTATGCAACGTAGCGATGCGGCTTTCACCATACGCACTGCCTCGGTTAATCCAATCAGTGTTTGCTGGGTGACATGTCAACATACTCATGTCAGCAGGGGTGACATCTGGCACATCTAAGTAGATTTAAGTTCAAACGTTCAAGCCAGGTCACCCCGTTGACGGATATTCGGGCTGCTCTCACGTTTATATATCATTGCGACGCTGGCCGGTGTCCTGATATAGGTATGGTTGTGATGAGAGAAGAAACGGCAGCTATGATTACAAGAATAACGATGAAGGCGACGATAGAAAGAGTGCCATTGGGCACCATCCATACTTGGCTGACCCCTACAATCACCCTTGCGGTGCCACGACAGCCGCGAGATAACTCATCTCATCGTCCAATCGAGTATTGAGGTCTCGATCGACTTTCAAATTACTATCTTGATCATGTGGAGAAGTCCACTCCCTGTGCCAGAGGTGCAGCATTCGAAAAGTTGACCGTGCATGCACTCCAGCGAACGTACTGCTTCCAGGCGTCTCCGCCGGATTCGCGGCCCCTGAAATAAAGAAGTCAGAAGAGAAGCAGATCTGGCTGGAGATGTCCTGACCATCCGGTGCTCTATAGGTGAGAATGGGCGCAATTAGGCTGCGAAGGTCGATCATTCAGAACAGAAGCTGTGACAGACCTTATTGCCTCCAAATGCGGCACCTATTTCGGCGCCGCTAGTCCCAACGTTGACCTGAAGTGTTTCGTTACATCAGGGTTGCATCTCCTTAAGCCAAATGCACACACATTAACAATGCCGGCGTCTGAACCTTCGGGGCCAATCCACTTGCCAACGTTGCGAATGTCTCTGGTCCAGAGGCTGCTAGACAGTCCTTGAGGAACAGCATTGTTCCATTCAATGGCTTGCTCCAGCTCATCAAATAAGGCGACATTCAGGATAGGTGCGAACGTTTCAGTACTCCATATCTTATCGGTGGGATCCGCGGTCTTTGGAACTGAGATCGTGGGTTGGACAAAATTACCCTGGCTCAATGCCGCGTGGCCATATTTCTGTCCACCGGTAATAATTTCAGCACCAGATTGGCGGAGTCGCTGCACAGCGTCGCTGTAAATTCCAACAGCTGCACGTGTATGCAAAGGTCCGAGTAAGGTGCCATCCATCAGAGGGTCTCCAACGCTTATAGTAGCGTATAATTTCTGAAGTGCGTCGAGGAATTTCGGCGCAATCGTACGGTGGAGATAAAGTCGCCTAGTAGATGTGCACCGTTGACCAGCAGTACCAATAGCGCCAAAAAAGACAGCTGGGACAGCTAACGGCATGTCTGCGTCTGGCATAATGATTGACGCTGACGGGACGTTGTTAGAGGCCATCCTCATGGTCCTTTGGAGTAAAAAGTACCATTGTTCCCGCCCAATTCCAAGATGCTCTTGCCGAATCTAGACTGAACAGTCTTGCCAACGACCCTACCTACAGCCTCGCTACCTGTAAATGAAACTAAAATATTTTGATTTAAGAAACGCCATGCGCCGCTTAAAAACAATGCCTTACCAAGGGGTATGTCCCGACTTTCGACGATAGCTTCTCCAACATCCTTTCCGCCCGTGATGAGAGTAGACACGGCGCCAGGAAGGCCGTTCTTCTCCAGCACACTTGCGATGATCTTTGTTACGGCAATGGAACAAAGTGGTGTGCTCGGCGAAGGTTTCCAAACGTTCGCATTCCCAGCGGCGACTGAAAGCGAAAAATTCCTACATTCAATTACTTAGTCAGGTCTCCCGCCAGCTATAGGAAGTCGTACCACCCATATACTGCCACCGGAAAGTTGAATGCAGTAAGCACACCGACGACACCAATGGGGTTGGGCACTGTGACAAATAGTGCCATCAGTATAGCATGTCATAAGTCGAATTAATTGCGCAGTCGACCTTCTAGGATAGTGTGACCAGGTCTTTCAGATGCCACAACTCTGCCGTTCATCATTCGAGATAAGCCCACCGCGTAATCGCACTCAAAAGATCAAGGGTTTCAAGATCAGCATCGGAAGAAGCAAAAGAATCCGCACAATATCCACGAATTCCTGAACTTCCCCAATGCCTTCTGTTTTGATTTTCCCCATTTCGAGGGAGACCAGTGCCCCAAGAACATCACGCTAAAAAAACAATGAGACTACCTTTGGAGGTGCCAGATTTCATATAAACAGGGGCTCTATACCTTTGCTGAGAGTGCTTCTCTGATCTGTCGTAAAAGCTCACCTCGCTTGGGAGCAGGAACCGTCCTGAGATGAAGATAAGCTTCCTTAGCCTTTCCCAGTGCCTCATGCAGCTCGTGCGGTGTCGCCTGCGAGATATTATATTACATGCCGGACAACAGTACGCAGTGAGCCTACTATGCACTTACCGAACGGACCCGCGCGAGTACCTCCCCAGTGGTGGGACACACGCTTTCCAGCACATCCCCAGAGCCAGACCACTGTCCGTCATAAACGCCTGGGAGTTCTGCAGCACCAACAGGGATGTCAAGTGACGAAAGGATAGCCGATGCGCGCGTTGACAAGCTCCGTGCGCCTCGAAGATTGCCGCAAACTGTGTGGCGTAACAATATCATACCAAAAAGTGTTGTGTAGTAGGCAAAATGCTATAGTCTATGGTCAAAGAGATTATGACTCTAGTTGCTAAGAACATTGAGTTCTAAATTTTCTAAATTTTCCAAATAAAACCGGGGATCCGTGCAGTGTCACGTGGTTTAGCGCTACTGCTCCATGTTTCCGGCTCAGCCTCGTTCTTTTGGACATGCAGGAGCTGAAATGTGCATATGAGAATTGACAAGACATGGAATATGAGTTAATACGACTGGGATAGTACAATTATCACATAACGAGAATCTAGGCGGTGAGCGTTCGCAGATCTATCTGTCCATTAATAGACTAGGACAACTTGGGACCCATATTGAACCAAAGCCCACGGATCTCATTAAGATGATGCAGTATGTAACAACTAGCAACCAAAACACTGACAGGGATGGATAGTCGTGGATGCACTGATCTCACAGCCTGCCTGAGCCTCCCGACGGGTTAAGTATAATGAACCCTCCCGGTCCCTGAACGGCTGTAAGTACTATCCGCATCGAGTGGGAAAGCGATGAGATGCACCTAGGGGGTTAGATTAGCGTCAAGGGCAGTGATGCTGGTAATGTATGTACAAGATGCCTCACGTCGGTGCCAGGATCATAGGCCCTTGAAGAAGGAAGGGTCTGTATCAATCTGGTTCCGCGCCTTTTTGCTCCTCCCTGCCAATGCATTTTTGCTGCTTTTCGACTTTCTTTTCTTCTCCTTCAGAGAGTGAGAGTCCCGTACGTCCTCGCCGCTGTCAGATGCCTCAATTGCTGCTGCTGTGCCCTCTGGAGGTGCTTGGGTTTCGACAACAGCTCCGTCGGGTTCCTGCGGGTCTATGTCCGAGGCTTGGATAATCTGTACATTTTCGGATTCGTCAACTGCCTCTTCCCCCTCTTCATCTTCAAAAACGGCCCTGATATCTGTCATCTTGAGTGTGTCATCGTGACCTGCACTACCGACCCATCTTCCCTCCCCACCGAGATCGACTACAATTCGTTCGATGGGAAAGGACCCGTGGTCAGCAACAACCCCAAGGAGCTTGGTAGGAAATAGCTGTACGGCCCGCATAAGACCGTCAGACGATCCCGTGAGGATGGTGGAGTGAGAGGACGGGTATGACGACGGTAGCGTACAAAGGGCATCAATTGACTGGGGGTGCCTGCAACGACGATGAGAGGTATTCAGATAAGCATCCAGCAACAGATGATTTTTACCCAGGAACTCTGTCGACACAGTCCCCCCATCCGTGGCTACGATTAAACACGGATAGAATCCCCGTCTGTGTGCCGACTACTACTTTGGACCCGCTATTGGCCCGGCATTTCGCATGCACACAATGAGCATGTTTATATACATATGTAGGTGGAAGTACCTTCGAATAGCAACAATAGAGAGCAGTTCATCCTCCTGATCCTCGGACTGTGCCACCGGTTCCGGTTTCTTTCCACGCACATCAATCACTGATAATGTGCCATCGCCGCTTGGTTATCGCACAGGATAGAAAAGTTGGAGTGTTGGAATGCGGAGGATAATTGTTGCGACAGGTGCTTGCTTACCTGGTTGTGATGAGTTGCTTCTTGTCTTCTAGCCAGAGGAAATCAGAGATGAAGTCATAATGATGTGTGTAACCTCGAATGGGATCAGACTTTCGAGGGTCCCACAGCTATCCGCAGATAAGCAAGAAGTTGATCGTGGCGCATCAAACAGAACCGGCTGACCTTAATTACTCCGTCGTCATCACCAGTGCCCAGCATCTGGGGCATGAGGCATTTGATGCGATTCACTGGGGAACTTTAATACGCACTGCCATCAGCTGCCTCAAAGAAGCATGGAGTCACATCAGGGAATCGCTGACTTACTTATGGGCATTTTTGCGCGTCTCACTGACTGTTCCAGTGGCTGTATCGATTGTACTATATGTATTTAGTACAATTTATTACAATAGACAAAAGTCGAAATAGAGCATACAAAATAGCTTTTGCTTTTCCACTTGCCCAAAGACGAGTCCCATCTTCGCTAGTATCCAAGCAACGGCAAGAGCGCTTGGAAGGCCTTAACACGAAGCTTTCTTCATGCTGTCCTTGTTCACCATACCGAAAGGCCTTGACCTTTCCATTAAGAAGGCCAGTATATACAGTCGAATGTGTGGGATGAAATGCGAGGTCAAATATCTGGGATCCAACTGGAATGTCTGGCATGAAAGTAACGCGCACGAGTCTTAGCGGTGAGGACAAGCAGCAAGCCAGGCCGCCAACTTGAGTGCAATCAATAATTGACGCCACGGTATGTACCATGGGACCAACATTCAAGGTCAGCGCATGTCTCCGATGATGTCGGAGTAGTCTTGCAGTCCAGCCGGTAGTCTAGACGCCGGGGTGAATGCGCCTGCACAGCGTCCTACACGTCGTTTCATCTGTGTCGGTCAATGGGGGAGAGAAAATCCCTCATATCCCATGGCCTCCGTATCTCGTCTCTCAACATTAGTCTTTTTATTCGCAGCCATATGTCTTGCCCAGACTGTCACACTACACGCTGGTCTCAACAATGCCCTCTCTAATGGTGCCAACACTAAAGCGGTTGGCGCTCGATATTCAAGCAGGTCATCGTTTGCGGAGGATAAAGAGGATGTGACCCTGCTCGATATCGTTCTCGTTGCCTCTGTAGATGGTCGGTTCCACGCACTCAACCGTACCTCTGGACAGAAACTCTGGTCCATGTCGCATTCTGCGCACGAGGCTCCGTCCAGTCTTGCGCCGCTTGTTCGTACCAAACATGCCACCTATGACTCTGACTTGGCGGACGATGACGATGCGCATCATGAGGTGTACATGATCGAACCACAGTCGGGCGACATATATGTGATGGCAACTCCTAGTAGTAAACTCCAGCGCCTCTCTTTTTCTATGGCACAGCTTGTCGAGATGTCGCCTTTTAAATTCGCGCGGGATGACGATGAGCGGGTCTTTGTGGGAAAGAAAGAGACATCCCTTTTGTCAATAGAATTGGAAACTGGGAAAGTCAAGGCCATCAATGCTGAGTGCCCTTGGGACCCGTTTGACAATTTCAGTCACAAAGAGGAGCTTGATTTAGACGAACTCGAAGACTATATGCCAAACAAGGAGAGGTTCGTTCCGACGGAGGTCTTCATTGGACGTACTGGTAGGCGTCTATTACTTCTATAGTCATTACGTCTCAACAAGACTTCCTTGCAAGACTACCAAATATCCATCTTCACCCGCTCAAATACCCCCAATGGTCGGAAGGTTCCTATACAGAATCTGTCTTTCTCTACATATGGTCCCAACAACCAGGACAATGTCTTGCAAGCGGCGTACCGGAAGACGCAAGACAGCACATACATAGATTCCCTACCCACTGGCACAATCGTTTCGCTCAAGGCACATGAAAATGACTCCGCAGGTCCGTACTCTCTGCAGAAAGCGCAATTCATGTGGACAAACCATTTTGATAGCCCCATGTAAGAAATATCGTGTGTATTACCAGAATATTTCTAATATTTTATATAGAGTGGCTGTATTTGATGTTCTGTCGAGCGCTCAGAAACCAGATCCATTCGTTCTCTTGCAACCTCGTCCCGACTTCTTGCGCGGATCGGATGTCTCCTCCCTTGACATCAATACAGCCTATGTCGGACTTGTCGAAGAGACAAAGTCACTCTACGTAATGGGAGTGGACCACTTTCCACTAACTGCATTCGGTGACACCGAATTCAACCACAAACTTATCGAGTCTGTCGATGGTATCACCCGGCGGCGTAAGATGGTGGAGCTATGCGAACGTGATCCAGGCAATACCCAATGCCTTACGGGTAAACGCCACCTTGATTCGTCTTTGAATAACAAACAACTCCCAGGTGTCCCTGGTGTGATGCTGCCTCCTGTCGACAATTTGAATTCACCAATCGATGCCGTGGACGTCCTGCCTATCTTGTCAGATCCCAGGGACAACACATCCGTGACTGTGCCAGGCTGGATGTCGTGGTCTGGCACTAGCTCTGGTGCACATATGAAGGCGCTTAGCCCAACATCCCCTATTTCTACCATTGGTTCCATAATACTCGCCACCGCTATTGCGGCCGGGTTTATATTCCGGTCAAAACTTCTCCGCGTGAGGCTTCAGATAGCACCCGCCACGGTGTCTGTACCAAGTTCTATCGATGAAAAAACGGATGAAGATAGGACAACACCGCCTCCTCACTCAGTTACCCCTGTCATACACGCAATGGAGATATCCCCGGTTCCCTCCAAGCCCGCATTAGTAACCCTCAGCTCAGGACCTATGTTATCACTAGACGACACCCCTTCTCACGTGCTGCAGCCTCCCAACAACTTTGCAGAGCCTGAACAACTTGATATCCCCAACACGACAGCACTTGATATTGGAGAGGCAGAGGATAGTGACAGGGAGAATGCAACACCAAAGAAGCGCCCTCGACGTGGGCGCAGAGGCAGGAAAGGAAAGGGCACAGGAACAGCCGTTAATGGCCTGGGGGATGAACAGGATGACAAGGATGCAAACGGTCATGCAAACGGTCATGTTCCTGCGGCTGTGGTCAAAGAAAATCCGAATACCCCTTCTCTCACACTCGTGGTGCCTCAGATGCCACAGGCTGCTACATCTTCCCTGGTCGTGTCCGATACTATACTAGGTGAGTACTGATAATGGAATCTGTCTTATCTGTTAACACGTCCATAAGGTTTTGGATCTCACGGAACGGTTGTATACCAAGGCTCCCTCCAGGGGCGTGCAGTAGCCGTTAAGCGCCTCTTGCAGGATTTTGTCACTCTCGCCTCCCGCGAAGTTGATATTCTCCAAGAATCGGACGACCACCCGAATGTCATCCGATATTACTATCAAGAAGCCCATGCTAATTTCCTCTACATTGCCCTCGAACTTTGCCCTGCGTCCCTCGCAGACGTCATTGAAAGCCCTGACCAATTTCGCGAGATATCCAACTCGTTCGACCCAAAGCGTGCCCTCCGCCAGATAACGTCTGGGCTCCGACACCTGCACTCACTCAAGATTGTTCACCGCGACATAAAACCCCAAAATATCCTCATATCTGCGCAGAAGAAAGGTGCATCTGGAAGGGATGGTGGCCGGAGGATGCTTATTTCCGATTTCGGCCTATGTAAGAAGCTGGAGATGGACCAAACAAGTTTCCTGCCCACAGCACACGGCGCCATGGCTGCGGGTACTGTCGGATGGAGAGCGCCCGAAATTCTCAGGGGGGAAGTGAAGCTTGACGACTCGATGAGTGATGACCATTCGCAATCATCACGGGGCAGCGTCGGCACTGCAGTGAATGGGTTGACATCAGGCAAGCCAACGAGACTGACTAAATCCGTTGATATTTTTGCGCTGGGATGCCTATTTTACTACGTCCTCACTAACGGGTTACACCCATTTGGGGACCGGTTCGAGCGGGAGGTCAACATTCTAAAAAATGCCAAGTCTTTAGATAGCCTGAAGCAGTTTGGAGAAGAGGGCTCGGAGGCGGTTGATTTAATCACCAGCATGTTAGATCCTGAAGCCTACAACAGGTACGCCTCTCGTACATGTTCTAGCTTTGGGTTTGTAATTTATGTGTACAGGCCCGACACGACACTATGTCTTCTACATCCCTTTTTCTGGGACCCAGGACGTCGCCTGAACTTCTTGCAAGATGCATCAGACCGCTTCGAGATTATGTGCCGAGATCCCCGTGACCAAAACCTGATCATTCTCGAAACCGGCGCTTTTGATGTCCTCGGTCAAGACTGGCATACACGGTTAGATAAGGTATTCATTGAAAACCTGGGCAAATATCGGAAGTACGACGGCAAGTCTGTGCAAGATTTACTAAGGGCTCTGCGAAATAAAGTGAGTCAACTCGTGCAAAAAAATGTTTCGCCAGAAGCTAATGTGCACTCGAAGAAACACCATTATCAAGATCTTCCGGATCATGTTAAGCGACATTTAGGTCCCATGCCGGAAGGCTTCCTATCTTACTTTACCCGCCGTTTTCCCCGCCTCTTCATGCATGTGCACGGCGTCATATCTAACACACCGTTATGCCACGAGTCCATGTTCAGGACATATTTCGAACTGGTTGACTAATATGCTGTCTATAGTTATCCGTCTGATCGAGTAGAAGTCGACGATCTTGCTTGTCTTTGCATTCGACTTTGTATATTTATTTTAAATCATATCCACATCATGTATCTGTACTTGTAACTGTTGCTTGACATACGTTGCCCTGTGTAATGAGAATCCTGACTAGACATTCCTTCCATATGTTTGACGATACACGTTACATGATGGCGCAACCCCAGCCCGGTCGTTCCTCTTGCTGCCTTCGGACCCTCGCGCTCTCCTCCAAGTCTATTTGGCACATTCGTTGGTAATGATGGTTTTGCAAAGTAGCACGTTGTCTCGCTTCGTATCTCCCTGCCTCTTCTGTTCGCCTCGCGTCTTCCAGTCTCGCTGCCGCGCGTCTTACTGCTTCCCCTGTGTCTGCCAATCGTCTCGCATCCTGTCTTGCCGCTTCTCTAGCGTCCGCCAATCGCCTCGCCATTGCATCCTGTCTTGTTGCTGCCTCCCGTCTCAGCGCGTCCTCGACTTCCCTCCTTTGCCGCTCTTGTTCGGCTCGCCGGTCTCGCAGCTCTTCCTGCTGCTGACGTTGCTGCGCTACCAATCCGAACAGCCACTGCTGTTCTTGTACGTTGACATGCTCATTAACAGGATTCTCGTCGTAGATCGTGCCATGATCGCTGCTCATATGCGCATAGATGGTGGTGGCAGAAAAGACACCCATGCATCGCCAGCAAATATGACTGTTGCACCTGTACCCGAGCCAGTCAATGAAACGTAAACAGCGGGGCGCATCTAGAATAACTTACAGTGTGCAAGTCATATGATTGCAGCCATCCACTTTCTCGATTAGTGCTTGACATGTTGGGCATTTCTTCACGAGCCCGCCATGAGCTGCCAGCCATGCCTCCGTTTCTCGCTCCTCTTCAGCAACACGTCCAGCCTGCCGCTTGTTTTCGGCACAGTTCATGCCGTCGTGGACGTCATCATGGCACGATGTACATATGCTTGAAAAACATGAGGGGCACTGACCAACGACCGCATTGTTAGGGTCGGTAGAGCGGTAGATCTGATTGCAGTCCGGCGTCTTGCAATATTTGAATTCCTGCGGATGGCGGGATATATGCGCGTTGAATACTACTTCCAGCAGACGGTTGAAGGAAGTTGGAGGGAGGAATTGTTGGATAGTGGGAATAGGAATGGGGACTTTACACTGGGACTCATCACCCATGCACGTGAGCGGAAACTGACCAGAATCCAAAGCAGATGTCAAAAAATGACGCATGCAAGGAGCACAGTAGACATGCCCGCAGCCAAGATGAAGTGGGGAAGATATGTTGTCATAGCAGATCGGGCAGGACTGCTGTCCTGACGGATCTAGGAAGATCTGTGGTCCATTGAGCGAGCCTTGGATCAAGCGCTCGAGGGCGTGTCGAGCTTCCTCGCCGCCGGAGATTGTGATTCTCCGTGTAGATATAACAAATTTGACGTTGTCTTCTCCAAAAGTTTCCTTCAGCTCCGGGATTCCACGTGCGAGGAAAAATCGAACGGACTGCTTCGCAAGTACTTTGGTATACTCGAGGGACGAGAGTTGCTCTAGCTTGTCCTTGATAAGCTCACGAGCCTGTTCAACAGCTTTTGGCCCTCCATAAACTTTCAAAACCTGTCGTCTCCAATCCGCACGTGCGAGTGCGCCTGTATCGTCAAAAACCGAACGCAAGAACTTGTTGTTTGGATATCCGAGTGTCGTGTGCCATCCTTCCACCTTCTCACCTGCGATTAGGTTTTCCGCCCTAACTTTGAGTGCACCGATGGCCTCTTTCTTGGAGCCAGATAAACGCATCCTAACAACAGCACTCTGCTCATGAATGTGCAGCATACACGCACGCTTATCTTTGATGCCATCGATCAAGGCATCCCACAAAGATTTTTGTGCGCGGAACTGCTCAGTGGAGATAGTAATTGAATACTGTGTGGGATTCGGGAGTCGGAACCAGAAGGACACGTTCCCGATGCGATGGTTAAGGAGACGAGTATGCACCGCATCCGCGTCCTCCCAAGAAGAAAACCGCGCATGGACCAGAACGATCCCATCAGTGCTTGGAGTCGGTAGCAGCGGCTCCAGCGATTTGAGGGTTCCAGGAGAGATGCATTCGATATCATCCCGCAATGTGGTAGTGATATGACCTACGTCTTCGCTGAATACTCCACCCTTTACCGTCAACCGCCTGACAACATCTGAACCAGAAAATGTTTTAACTTCTTCGTCGGAGACAGTCGTGGGGAGGAAACTAATCTTGACTGAGTTGTCATGGAAAGTTGGTAGGAAGCGACCGGGTGGCATAGTGTTGACCTCAACTTTGACCCGACGCCCAGAGCACATCTGGCGGTTAAGTTCCTGTGCTTTCGCAGTAGCATTTACCGTAGCAGGGTACTCTGCAATATAACGCACGGATGGAACACGCCAGGATATCGTAAGGACATTGCTGTCACGTTCAGTCGCCGCGGACATGCTTCCGGGACTGTTGTAGCCCGATACTTCGAGAGTCAGAACTTCATCCCTAAACTCGAGGCCACCGAGGTCAAGCGAGAGTGCTTTCCCGCATTCAGCGTCGGTGATGATTTCAGCGCTAAGTTTTCCCCTACTTAGCATGGGTTTCATGCTGACGAGGTGGAAGCGCCCTCGATCAAGGCCTCGGTCTGTGAACAGCGCATTTATTTCATCTTCCCGCGCATTGGAAGGCAGATTTGCAATACGCAAGGTGCAGCACTCGAATCCCGTGATTAGGTGAGATAATTCAAGACCTGCGCTGAAGGTTGCGATGGACCCGAGCACAACGCTCTGGACTGTCTTCGCAGCAGCTTCTTTGGCAATCTCGGCTGCACGAGCTGTGGCCTCAGCTGCACGAGCTCTGGCAATCTCAGCTGCACGAGTTTTGGCAAGCATAGTTGCACGAGCCTCCACGGCTAACTGTTCTTCTGTTGCAATTTGTTGGGGAACAACATCTTTAAGATGCTCCTGATAGTCACCAAGCTAAATACAATCTAGAAAGGCAACTGAAAGATTCACTCACTTCGATACCATGCGGAAACCGGCATGTGGCGCCTCTTGTGCACGTCCCAGCCTTCCAAGCGCGACACACTTCGCCACCCTTGGAACCTTGGGATGACCCAACAGACGTATGACCGGAATTGTCCGAGGCAGGCCTTCGAGAGATGGTGCGCTGCACCTGTGGCTGAGTCGCCCTGGGCTGGCGACTCTGTTGGCCATTGTGCTGACGACGACCCTTATGGTCGAATGGGCGGTTGACAGTAGTGCGACTTGACTGAGGTCCCTCATGCTCTTCAACATGCTGAACGAGTGCTTCACCCTGTAATGACAAGCTTCAGTACACAACCCAGATTCAGAATTCTTGAGCGAAAACTTGCCTGGATTTCGTGGCTAAACTTGCACTTCGCTCCGTAACGACACCGACCTTGAACATAATACTGGCACGACATGGTAGTAGGAAAGAGACAAGCCTTGAGCTCGAGCGCCGCGCACCTCGTGTATACAGCAAGTCTGCACCAGTCCAAATTACTCAAAACAGAGTATTATGGAAGCATGATAGCCTAGCAGAGTGGGCGCTTCAATGGTGACCTCAGCGCCGCGGCTGTCAGTACTTTCCACAAATAAAAGACCGTGTCCCAGCTACACGCAGGCCAATATAACTCAGTGTGCTGGACGTTGTTTCCTGTGCTCAAAGATACGTAGCCACGACACCTGAACCCTCACACGGATAAAGCTTGGATAGCCGAAGAGTCGAAGTCAAACTGCAAATGATTGGAAAACAATTTTGCATACTAGACAGACCGGATACGTACAATTCTTCGCTTCAACCACCACCAAGAGTGTTGGCAGTTAGATGATCCTCAGAATCGAACCGCCAAGCCTCGATATCAGCTCTCTCTGTCTCTCCTGCTTCTTTCACGGTCTGTTGAAGACTCCCTTCTGCCACTTAATATTTTGCTTCTTCCAGTTTCACTAGATCTGTGTATGGGGTCGTTGAAAACTTACTGGTAAGCCACTGGTCGTTGTACACACACTCTGAAGAATTTTTTAATGTCGAACTTCGCATTGATTCACTGTCCAGACGTTGCTGTCGCAGTACTCAGTGAACGATTTACATGATGTGAGAAGACGCACCCGTTTCTACTACACTTCTGCTGGCACATCACCGGCACCTATGACACGAGCTCTGAAGACTCTGAACCACATCTTTGAAATTCAAAGCTCTCGAATGAGTTTTCATCGAACGCTTGAACGGGTAACTCCGAAATTACGACAGCCGTCCGGCACAATCTGACACCAGTGGCACTCAGAACTCTGTATGTTACTCCGAGGGAAGCTCGCCGATGGTTAGCGTCTCGAACCCGGGAGATCTCAGAGTCAGGTTAGGACATGGGAAGACCGACCTGTACTTTCATTTGGAATTTGGACACTAGCCTCTAGACAACCATAGCCCTTATTACCGAAGAACGCAATTACCGACTGCCACTGGTGACGTTTGTCTTTTTACAGTCAATACGGTAGGTCCCGATGCAAATATACACCATGGACAATCAACAGGTAAAATAATATCCACGTTTGAAGGACCGTGGCCATGGCATTTGGAACCTTACTAGTATACAATGGTTTCCGTAACCTTCTAGTCTGGTATGTGTTTGCACATTTTCTCCAATCAATGATTCAGTTATACGCACTCGAACAAGGACTTACTCAATTATTATAGGCACCACTGGCATAACCCACATGGGTATGCTCTTGAATCAATTTCGGGCCCGATTGTATTTGTGTCTGATGAGTCCAGTCCAACAGGATCCTGGGCAGGATGCCACATACATGCAATTGGAATCTAATCCGGAATCCGAGAAACATGAAAGCAATCACGACTAGAGCTTATCAGTACCAACTTGGTCTCCGGAGTCTTAATATTTACCCGCGCATTGACGAATTGAGGAGAACTACTTGACTCAAATGGCGTGACCGGGCGGCAACTTCGGGACCAGGGTGGAGGATGACAAGGATTGCATAACTACTCGGCTAATACACGACCAATGTCGTTCTCATCCTCCACTCCCAAGTTTTGCGTAACAATTTGGTGAGTCAGATAACCTCTCACAAATGGGACGCAGACTGAATTTCCTATGCAGCGGTGCAGGCATAGGAGGGCTTGTCTTCGCCATCACAATTTGGCAATTCGCAGGGCGCGATATCCATATAGACTTATGCGAAGCACATGATGCCACCACGGCCACTGGGGCTGGATCTCAGTCCCGCGACGCACGGCGGAGGTCATGATGGAACTCGACTCGTATGAAAAAATCTCGCATGTTTCGACGGAGCCGGCTTCCTCCAGTTATGGTCTGTTTCGAACCCGTGTTGCAACCGCATTTAATGCTTTGACAGGTCCGAGAATGAAAAAGTCTGATGTTCCAATGGGTGGGTTTGAGTGGTCTCATTTCATCTTCAAAACGTGTCTGTGAACTCCATTATTTTGAATCGGGGGCAGAAAGGTGACGAAACTTGTCATAGCCAAACCGGGATCCACTGTGCATCGGAAGGATCTTATCGACCTCAGGCAAAGCATCCCGTCGTCATGCACTATCCACTTTAATAAATGGCTCACCAAACATGAAAAGCAGTCATCAGGATCACTCATCCTCTATTTCACTGATGACAGCACCTCGACCACCGACGTCCTAGTAGGGGCAGATGGCATTCATTCTTCAGTGCGGAAGATACTTTCAAAACAGTTGGCTCGGATACCGTAGGCCCAAGCAAGATAAGACACTACAGTGATCCATCTTGGACTGGAACCCTTGTCTATTGCAGCGTCTTTCCAGCAGAGAAGCTCTCGAAATTGGATCCACATAACGTAGCTCTGAAGGATTACATGATAGTAAGTCCTCAGAAAGCGGTCACGATTGTCGACAATAACTTTCATTTCTCAGTTCTGCGGGAAGGGAAAGGTAATCTATTGCAGTCAAATGGTCTCTACTTGCTGACGAATATTTAAAAGCACATCCTCTCGTATCCGGTTTCGCAAGGAACATAGATCAATGTCGCAGTATATGTGTCTGATGAACAGAAAGCTGGCACACCTTTTGAGGGCCATTTGGTTTCAGACGTGTCCCTGGAAGAGGTTAAGGAAATATGTCAGGACTTCGAGCATGATGTTAAGCGCCTTCTGAATGTAATTTTTTGGCCGACTTGTTTATGCTGTATCTGACTGATGAGTATTTTTTTCACGGTGCTTCGAAAACCCCTCAAGATGGGCGCTTCACGTGGTAAATGAATTGCCGCTATTCACTTGCGACAGAGTGGCACTCATAGGTGATGCGGTGGGTTTCTCATTGTTGCTATGACAATCCTTTGACGATATCGTGTACATAGGCCCATGCAATGACGCCCTACTTTGGTGCTAGAGCTGTCAGGCGATTGAGGTATGCATGTTCATTCAGCTGATCGTACAAACTTATCTCTTTGTATGAAGGATGCATTTGTTCTTGGTTGCCTTCTTGCACATCCACTCACAACACTGGACAACGTGCCTGCCGCGCTGAAAGCATTCCAGGACGTCCACCTCCCGTTTTCTCAATTCGTAGCACGTGAATCAAAATGTCCGGGAAGGATGTACGAATTTTGCGCACCTGGATATTACGATGGGACAAATCGAGGCAGCTAACGAGAGGAGTTGGGAATTCTGAAAGAGAAGACCCCAGACCAGTGGGATTGGCAAAGTAAAGGTGAAGGTGGTGCTGTTGCTGAATGGGAACAGGCAAAAAGGCAACATCAGGAGGGTTCGTACAACGGAAGATGTGAGAACGGTGTATCATGACCACTGTGATCTACACTGTAGCAATAAGTGTTTTTACACGCGAGTTGCCACTAAACGTACGTGCAAATTCTCGGACGAGGAAGCAGCGAGGTCAGTGACTTAGTGACTGAGTGAAAGTACTCAACATTACTTAATGCTTAGCTCAGTTTGATCAACATGTTATGGTACACCATGTACAGCCACGGACATGGCATCTCAGGGCAGCAACCCATCACAACGGTTATAGGCGGTCTCGCAGTTCGCGTTCCATAATGTTATATGTATAGCTCGCTGATTGTGATGAGCACAGCTGTTATTTTCGTATGCTCTGTCATGGGCATGACTACTCAGTTCATTTGTCAACTGGCTCGGACCCAGTATGGTGTTCTGTGGACTTCGTGATACCACATCAGTCAAATCGAGTTTCTATACTGCGAGTCGCCGCATAATCGTCAAAATCAGCACGTGATATCATGAGCGGCGACTCGCAGTATAGAAGCTTGATCTGACTGATGTGGTGCGAACCAATTGGGAATTGCGGGAAAGGTTCTCCGGTGGCGACAGTCGCATAAAACGGAGCTACTTGGCCCAATGTGCAACTTTGATTCAACTGAGGTATCCTCTATGTCGCTCTCGTCAGGCACTCCCAAGTTTCGAGTAGCAATCTGGTAAGTTGGGTGCCTCTCGTGATCGCAACCCAGACCGGACTTTTTGTGCAGTGGTGCAGGTATGGCAGGGCTTGTCCTCGCCATCACAATTGGGAAGTTTGCAGGGCGCGATATCCACATAGACTTATATGAAGCGCATGACACCATCATGACCGCTGGTGCAGGGATTACACTTTGGCCACGCACGGTGAAGATCATGAAAGAACTCGGCATGCATGAAGAAATGTCGCGCATTTTGACACAGCCCCCTTCCTCTAGTCATGGTTTGTTTCGAGAGCTAGAGTTGCAACTGCACTCAACTTGATTCATTCCGACAGGACCAAGATTCAGGAAGTCTAATGCTCCAGAGGGCGGTTTTGAGTTCTTTCATCACATATTCGAACCGTGTCCGTGAACTCCTCGATTTTAAACTGACGACAGAAAGGTGACCAAGCGTCTCACAGATGGGCCATCCCATACGCACCGTCAGCATCTCGTTGACCTTCTCAAGCGACACGTCTCCTCATCATGCACTGCTCACTTTAATAAACGGCTCACTGAATATGACACACAGTCATCAGGATCACTGGTCCTCCACTTCGCTGACGGCAGCACTGCAACTACGGACGTATTAGTAGGGGCAGATGGCATCCGCTCCGCAGTGAGGAAGACACTATTCGAAACAATAGGCTCAGGCATCGTAGACCCAACTAAGACAAGACATTACAGTGATCCATCTTGGACTGGAACGCTTGTCTATCGCACCATCCTTTCGGCGGAGAAGCTCTCAAAAATGGATCCAAATAATGTGGCTTTGAAGGATTCCATGTTGGTAAGTCCTCAGAAAAGCGGTCAAGATCGTCAGCGATAACTTTCATTTCGCAGTTCTGCGGGAAGGGAAAGGTAGATCGTCACAATCAACTAATTCCTGCTTGCTGACAGATATTTCATAGCACATCGTTTCGTTTCCGCTTGCTCAAGGGACGCAGATTAATATCGTAGCATTTGTTTCTGATGAACAGAAAGCTGGCACGCCTTTTGAGGGTCATTGGGTTTCAGATGCATCCCCTGAAGAGCTTGCAGAAGCATATCAGGACTTCGAACCCGACGTCAAGCGCCTTCTTAAAGTAAGTCTTTGGTTGTGTCGCTTACGCTGTCGTCCATTTTTCGCAGTGTGCCGAAAAACCTTCAAGATGGGCACTTCACGTGGTAAATGAATTGCCGCTAGTCACCTGTGGCAGAGTCGCGCTGATAGGCGATGCGGTGCGTGTCTACTTTCTGGTCAGAATCATTTGATAAGATCGTGTGCATAGTCCCATGCCATGACGCCCCACTTTGGTGCTGGAGCTGGACAGTCAATGGAGGTACGCGTGCTCATTTGGCACTGGCAGATTATGCGAACCCATCTCCTACAAAGGATGCTTTTGTGCTTGGTCGCCTTCTCGCACACCCGCTTATAACTTTGTCCAATGTGCCTGCCGCACTGAAAGCATACCAGGATGTCCGCCTCCCATTCGCTCAATTCATAGCACGTGGATCGGAGCGTATGGGAAATATACTCCAGTTTTGCCTACCTGGATATTATGATGGAACGGACCAAGGAAATATGCGAGAGGAGATAGAGATTCTCAAAGAAAAGATCATGCACCAGTGGGGTTGGGAAGGTGATGGTGCCGTTGCTCAATGGGTTCAAGCAGAAAGCCAACTGCAGGAAGATTTGTGCCAACGACGGGAGGACAGTGCATAAATTCACTATTCATCCCCGCAATGTAGCCCTGAATTTTCTTGCGCTACACAATAAACGTACTACTAGAGGATATCGAGGAAATCTAGATAAAACTTGCACTGAGACCGTCTAATGCCTCTAGAATTTTCGAGCGATGCACTGCTTGATTGGCTAGTCTCCCGTAGTCAGATCTTGACGGAAAACCTGTAGACCTGAATTTCCATACATGTGTCGAATACCACACGATACAGTATATGCATGCCTATAAATCACATATTCTACTAACACAAATACAAGACATCTATACTTGCTTTCTCTGCAAGTTCTTTGGCAGCTCTTTCACCCATGGTAGGAAGGCCCGTCCTTGCATATATGGCCTGAGTACCTCAGGTATAACGAGACCCTGAAAGTAAATGCAGCATCAGTGTCAATTTCTCGCGTCGCAAAACGAAAGGAGGGCATACATCTGGTGTCTGATAATTTTCAACCAAACAGCACAATGCCCGTTCTGTAGCGCACATTGTTCCATTCAGCATGTGGACATAGACTTTCCGTTGCTGGTCCTTCGCTTTGAGACCGCAACGGATTTCTAGCCGCCTGCTCTCTGTAGTGTCACCGAATCCACATCAACTGGAAGTTTATGGATGAAAATCCGACTTACGATAATCCGTGCAATTCGAGCAGGAAACGAGTTCTTTGTATGCACCTTGGAATGGGAACCACGCCTCCAGATCGCATTTCTTCGACGCTGCGAGGTTCAGTGCGCCACTGACGATAGCTACCACACGGTAAGAGAGACCCAAGCTCCGATAGAACGCTTCGCTGTTCCCCAGCATGGTATCAAATGCATTCCAACTCTCTTCCGGAGCGGTGATCACGAACTGTTCAACCTTCTCAAATTGGTGCACACGGAAGATACCCCACATGTCGCGTCCAGCCGAGCCAGCTTCTTTACGGAAACACGTCGAGTATCCGGCGTAATATATGGGAAGCTGAGTTTTAGGATCTTCGAACCATTCGTCTTGGTGGAACGCCGATATGGGCTGTTCCGAGGTCGCGATGAGATATTTCTCATCGTCGTTGGCAATAACCTGTATGACGACATTGATTAGTTTTAAATGGCGCTATCCACTAACTTCGTCATGCCTTGTACAGTTCCTCGTCGAACTGGTCAAGCTGCGCGGTCTTTGCCATGACGTCTTTGTTGACGAGGAATGGCGGTTGGACTTTCTTGTATCCATTTTTGCGGAGGAAGTCAAGGGCATATGTGATGAGGGCTTGGTTGAGATCGACACCATCATTTGTGAGGAAGTAGCCGCGGTGACCTGCGACCTTGGCACCTGGTGTATTGTCTTAATACCTTTTAGAATATGGACACAGCCATGATCAAACCTCGATCAAGGTCCATTGCATCTAGTCTGAGTAAGACTTCGTGGTGAGGCATGATATCTGTCTTCTTCTCTACTTGACCATTAGGACCATCTGGATGCCAGGTTCGGAGTGTGACATTGTCATCCTGAAACGTTGTCTCAGTTTGACTAGATAGACATAGCTCGGGGGCTCACCTCAGTCAAGCTGACTGGGACATCCTTCGCCACGAGGTTTCCTACTGTCGAGGCTTTCTTCCGCATCTCGACCTCGAACTCGCGAGTCTCTTTCCGTTTCGCGTCAACCTTGGCATCTAGCTCCTTCTTGGCAGCAACAAGGTCATCTGCTGGTTGTTTCGCCTACGAGAGATCTTAAATTCAAGCAAGTGAGTAGATAAGCGTCAAGAACAACCTTCTTCTTGGCTGCGATCTCCTTTTGCACCGCGTTGACCTGCTTGCTGAGGCCATTCGCCTCAAAATCCACTTTCAATATAATCAGTACATGGAATCTATGTCCTAAGACAGAGAGCTCTCAAGATCGCGCTTTTGAGAGGGCGATTTGGCTCGCCGATCATGAAAGGCAATTAAAACTTACTCTTCACCCATTCCGCGTACATGTCTATGACCTGATCGACCAGCTCTACTGACTCTCCTCTCTTCCGTTGGGATTCGCGAATTTCCTCGGCATTCCCTCCTTTGTTGTCTATGAAACTAGTCACGTCAAGCGTCATGGTAGATAGATTTCGCTTCCAGTTTTGATTAAGATTCTGGACCGTTGGCAATGGAGAAGACGAGGATCGATGTGATTAAAAAGAGAGATAGCCAATATTTGCTCGAGATCAAGGGTATCAGCTTGTATATGTCAACTGGTGTAGCGTCACGAATCAAGATGTTTTTGCTATCCTTTTGATCTCTTCCTCCAATAGTCCTTCTCGAGTCATTCAAGATCACGTTACGTAAGCGCGATAGCTGCATTCACTGCATCATTGAAACCTGCCAGTGCAATGCCGAGTCACTGTACGCCTCTGAACGAATCGAAGACCTTCCTGTCGTGCTTGCATGCAACATGACAACCTTGAAATTTCGGTTTGGAGACCGAAACGAAAAAATAATAAGATATGACCAAACAAATGTCAACTGAGGATTAACCGTTCGTTGAACCTGTTGTAGATCCGGTTTCTGGTGTACGTAGTAGTACATCAGCCACCCAACAGTATCACTGCATCGATAATAACCCTCGGTCTATATCTTTTACTGCTCATCTTTCCTGACACGTGCTATATCAATGTTCAAGTTCATACGTCGTGTTTCAACTTCATTTTTACCGCGACCAGATCGGCCTTGGAGAGATGATGGTAAGCCGTGTTTCATATCCCAACATGGTGATTTGATGGTCTTTTGGAACTGACGCGCTCTTATATTATTGTTTCAAATGATTGATCTAATATGCAGCAACGTCCAATGCACCCACGATAGGTCGGAAGAGGCGCTTCAGCTTCGTTGAGGACGATGATGATGATTCTGCTTCTACGAGTGTCAAGAGATTAAGGGGGGACTCCACGCAGGCTGAAGGCAGTACACCTCTAATACCAGCAGTATCGGATAAGGAGGGGGAGGATGTCAAGTCAGTGACGCAGGGAGTGAAGGATGTGGAATTGGATGAGAAGTTGGACTCATCCTCTGGTCCCGAGGAAGTCCCTCTGCCAGATTCTCCCGGTAGAACCCTACAACCGGAAACAGCAGAAGCGGCTACGGCTCCAGAGGAGGAAGCTGATAAGGAAGACGCCGAAGATGACTCGGACGCCGATTCGGTGGCTTCTTCGTCTGAAGTAATCTTGGATGAGGGGCAGCCTGAGGATGATTCAAAGGATGATACCAAGACATTCTCTACCTCAGCAGCTGACGATGCACCTACTACAGAAGACACTCCTACTGCCGATGATACCCCAGCAGTCACAGAGACCGATGTATGACGCGGACTATACCCTCGCTTTTGCGATATTCATTGCTATGACGCTATTTATCGATGAACACTGCGGAGTACATCCTCGGTGCGTAGATCTAGCTGTTGATAAATGTATGGATACCGGGGATGGATTGCACGCTGGCTGGTGCACAAGAGGGTTCTATTGACGACTTACGATACCAACACTGTTTATAACTAATTCCTCGCTCCCCTGTTGTTTGCCAATTACATCAATGTATTCAGGACACTGATTGCTTGGTGTTTCAATATCACGATGAAAGGATGTCTGCAACGTGTACAGCCACAACTACTGAGGATGGTCTTCTTCAGTAACTGCCATGATCTTCCTATGCAGATCACATAGAAAGATGATATCAATGGTTGTTTATATCTAGTCTTCTCCTATTGGACTCATACACACTACTTGCCACGTGCTGAATATTTCTTCAAGGTGCATGCCAGCTATTCTAAACGACGGCCATGAGGTGACCTGCATGCAGCATCATAACTGGCTACTCTTTCGTCCACGTCTCTCATGTAGTATTATCCGCTTGACAGGCAACCGGAAAGCACATGTACACCAGATCTGTCCCAAGAGGTGAGGATTATTGCCATCCTGCTACTTTCAATCTGACTCGTTCGATGCAGTGGCTAGCATGTAGAGAGCTCGAGAGCTGCCAACTCACCGCAATCAGCGATCTACAACAATTGCCTAGCCGATATGGAAGGTACTCGCCTCGTGTTACGTGCGAGGCATACACGCCTTTTCTTGCGCTCGTCAGCCTCCTCACACAATAATCTGAACAGCCACCCGCCTACTCTCTATGGTCAATCGATTTCATTCTACGAGCATCGATAGTGATATCGTGCTTCTTACGCCCCCCTTTTTCGTGGCATCCTCACCTTTCACAACAAGCTTCTCCTGCATGCCCGCCCGTCCACGGTACTTATACCGGACACTGGTTTCATGTGTCCGAGGTTTCCTTGCACCTACGCATTACACGTACTTACCCCCATCGATCGTTCAGCGCCCTTACTACTCTTCCACGTCATTGATCGCACGCGGGGAGTCCACAGGAAAGCCTTTTGTCACCACTCACACAACCCAGTCTTCTTTTCTTCACCACCATGTTTCGCTTCATGGGCTCTGAATTGAATAGCAAGGGCAAACAACGTCAGCAAGATGCTGACCCGCAACTTCAGGTCCATATTCAAACCGAAGTCCACTCCAACCCTCCTCCTGTGGAGAGCCAGAGCTCCCAAGCCCTTGGCGGTACATCCTCCCTTCCGACTACGCCTTCGAACCCTAAGCGCCCGCTGCCTCCTGGGCTCCGCGTGCCGACACACCCTTACCCATACTGGCAAAATCATACGCCGGCATCATCCTCCCAAAGTAGCCTCGAATCACCTAAAACCCCTTCGCAGGTTTCCTGGCTTGGAGGGGCTGGAGGAACTTCGGTTGCTCGTGCCGCATCATCAGCACCGAATCTTCTGCCTCATCATTTTCCACCGCCACCTCCCACTGCACCACCAGCAAATGTCCCACGCACGCGGTCCTTACAACCCTCTAAGAGCTCGCATTCGTTGCGAGTACCGGTGCAGGAGTGTTTTGGGCAGCCACTCTCTCCAATTGTTGAGCAAGACTATATGTCACCTGAGAAGCGCACCGTGTCATTACCCAGCCCTGATGGCTCTAATTCTCGAGCGAGTGGTACTACAGGCACTATGATGACACCGATCAGTCCATCAATGATGACTCCAACCAGTGCAGTGGCTATGTACTCCGCACGTCCAACACCAACACCCACCACTCCAGTCGCTCCTCCGCAGTTCGCTAGGCGACGAGAGGATTCGCTTGTTGGTGACTCGTCACGTTCGTCCGCGATTTCTAGAGTTTGGCTTCGTGACTAATTGATCTGAATAGGTTCATCACCAGTATATTCAAACTTTCTCTCCCGCCCGCTGAACAGGACCATAAGTATGTCGTCGACGAGGACACACCAGTCTGGCAACTCGTTATCTGCAACACCACCTGTAATTCCTCCTCTTGATCTACGCCCAGCGTTTCCCGGACCCCTCCCCTCAGACACACTTTTGTCCCGGGATATCGCTGATGAAGGGCTAGGTATTCCCGACGATTCATCGACGAAACGTGAGAGCTTCGTCACAGCTCGGTCAGCTGGTGCAGTGCGAGAGAGCAGGTACTCTGCTATGCTTTTGGAACCGGATCCTCTAGATGATGACGAACTCCCATCTGGCCGAACTGCGGAGTCTTCTAAGAATTCCCCCGAGCATCAACAAGGAATTCCTGAGCTACCTACACCGCCTCCAGCGGCACACACCCCCTTACTTCCCCGTCCTTCATCGCGAACCTCAACATATCCACCCTCATACTCACTACCACAGCCCAATGTTGATCACCGGACCAACCACGGTGGGGTCGATACTCCAAACCAGCGTGATTCTTTCCGATCGATGTCATCTTCATTCATCGACCGTCGCTTTGCAGAGTCAGAGCTATATTTCGGCTCGCACACAGAATGTTCTAGCGCGCGCCAGGCCAACGAGAAATGGGCCAAACATACTGAGAAATCCGACACCGCTCGGACGCTGTTCTGGCTTGGGTTCATTGCGCCATGGTGTTGGCTCATCGGTGGATGGCTGGTGAAAGCCAAGACTAATAATAGCTATGGCCGGAGCGGGAGCATGATGCCCTTGTGGACGGGTAAGAACACACGTACTGTCGATTCATTTAAGATGCAGCCGTTGCACCATGGCTATCCCTTCGTGGCGCCTTCCGTGCAGAGCTTAATGCCGCCATCGTATTCACGAGGGATACATTCGGCGCATCCTCGTGGCCCTTTTTTGATGGCGAGGAGTCCATGGATTAGGAGGTGTAGGGTGGCTGCTGCTGTGAGTGGGATTGTTATTATGCTGCTGTTCATTGTTGCCCTGGTGGTAGTTGGGAGGAGCAACTGAGTCGACTAATTGCGAGAGATCCATTTCTAGATATTGTATTCTCAAATTAAATGAGTAAAGCAAATTTTACCGTATAGTACTGTATGATCATTTCTCCATTGCAGCTACCATCACATCTCGAGGATCGTCATCATAGAGACCTGGTTCGGACCTGTAGCACTTCATGAATACCTAGCACTTTACGAATATTTAGAACTTCACGAATACTTATGCTTTACGAACTGAGGGTAGAAATCCCAAGCGAAGCCCTTCTGCGGGTGTACTTGAACTTATGTAAGCATCACACCTGCGGGCCAACCCCAAATGCACGATGGCAGAGTGTCCCGACTCTCCACAACCACCATGCCCAAATCACCAGCAGAAATTCTTCTTGAGAAAGCGGATAAGAAATCAAATTCTTCGACTGGATGGTTTTCTTCATCATCAACCAAATGGGAGGAGGCAGGGGACCTATACCAACAAGCTGCCAACTCTTTCCGGCTCGAGAAGCAATTTAAGACGGCTGGCGACGCATTTGCAAGAGAAGCGGAGTGCAGAGAAAAGTGCAATGAAATCAACGATGCAGCGAATGCTTGGTGGAATGCTGCCAAGGCATACAAGAAAGATGACCCTCAACGTATGTTTCCCCGTACTCTTGATGCAGCTGACACTGATCTGGCTCCGCAGTGGCGATTCAGGCTTTGGGTTGCACGATTATGCATCTAACAAAGGCGGGTAGGTTCCGCCAGGCAGCAGACAGAGAGAAGGAGATTGGCCAGATCTATCAACACGAATTAAATAACATCGCGAAGGCATGCGAGAGCTTCCAGCGAGCCGCTGAGTGGTATGACCAGGAGGATGCTGCTGCGTATGTACAGTTTTTACAGAGCAGACAGCAGCTCACTTTTGTTATAGCACGGCTAGCGCATGTCGCAAGGATGCCGCGGACCTCTGTGCTGAAGTCGAAGATTACAGAGGGGCTATACAACTTTACGAGATGGTCGTGAGTTACGCGCTGAAGTCGAACCTGACAAAGTATAGTGTGAAAGATTACTGGTTACGTTCGGGCCTATGTGCTCTTGCCATGAAAGTATGTTCTCATTGATTCGACCCACTCTTATTCTAATCATCCGTCTCAGGATGTTGGGAAAGCGCAGCGAGACATCGAGGTGTTCAAGTCAAAAGATGTTACATTCAGCTCAACTCGGGAATGCAAGTTCTTGGAAGACATATGTGCGCTCGTAACAGATGGCGACGAACAAGCCTTTACGCAAGCAGTGTTCGAGTATGACCAGGTTGCGAAGTTGGATAATTGGAAGACAGGAATATTGTTGAAGATCAAGAGGTCACTCAAGGACGAGGTGGATATTCTCTAATAGAATACCATTCACGTCTCACCTGTATCATCTATGCGTACGTCGGACGGTTCACATTCACATTAATAGTTTAGATTGCCCAAATATATTGACATGTGTATCATGCATGAGGTGAACTTGAGGCGGACTACTACAACCTGCCTACATGCTCTCGTTCACGTCGCCCGTGGCATCAAAGGCCGTCACGGTGTCAGCTGCCCCAGAATCTTGGCTAGTGGGACGAATCGCCTTCGTGAACGTCAAAAACGCTTGATCCAGAAGCTGAGATGTGGCTTATGGGATAATCATAATGTACTAGACCAGATCTAGGACAGATGAGCTCCGTGCACTCAGCCTAGATCTAATAGCGATCAAGCGAAATCAGACCGTTCAAGCCACTGATACTAGGATGTAAGCGCACACGCATTGTTGCCACAGCTGGCATCGAAAATGATGAACACTCCATAAGAACTACTATACCTTCCACTGCAATCGGCACCCCACAGAAGTCGGCAGTCACGCAAATGTCACCGTGACTCACGATATGTCACGTAGGCTGATTTCAAAGTCAATTCGGCAGTCGAGCAGGAGCGCAAGGTCAATTAGGATTCGGCGTAAATGTTTGAACGAGCAATTACAATACTTAGTAGATATATCTAAGTGCGAGGGTGATTGTTATTAGGGCCGTAGTTGTAAAATTTAAGTGGATGTATAGGGAAACTGTGTGCACTGTATGGGTGGCCAGGCTGAATCTGAGGTTGTCTATATAAGTCCGATGATGATGCAATGGGACCGCTGTATGGATTATTGAATTGCAGCCTGAATGCGTGACTCATAAGTTGGGTCAGACGAAGCTCGCAGCTTTCCTCGTCTCCCACTGCTAGACTTGCGAATGTGGACCAGCCCCATAGCCAGCAGCGCTGCATCTGTCGGCACTTCCAAAGTGGGTATGTGCAATTTGAGACTCCGTCAAGGCACATATCGGCAGGTGAC
>QLOO01004788.1:4448-65467 GCA_003313855.1 Suillus sp. MG131 | reverse complement strand
AATGATACCCCTCCTACCCCTCCTCGCAGCTCCCCAACACCTTCTGCACCCACCCAACGTGAACATTCTCCTTTAAGCAATCCTCTGACATCTCCTACACCTGGTGGACCCAACACTAAATGAGCAGCACTGGTGCCTCGAGGCGGTGCTTGTGGTCACCATGGCAAGGTGAAATCACGACGCTGATAATCTCCATTTCCCTTTTGTTACTATGTCTAGGTTTTTTTTCACTTTTGTCATCTGTTGCCTGCCTTGATGTGCTGTAGTACTCAAACAATTATCATGCCATTGCAGTTCCATTC
The DNA here is from genome assembly GCA_003313855.1 of Suillus sp. MG131. Taxonomy (NCBI): domain Eukaryota; kingdom Fungi; phylum Basidiomycota; class Agaricomycetes; order Boletales; family Suillaceae; genus Suillus; species Suillus sp. MG131. The sequence continues at coordinate 65,165 of QLOO01004788.1, read as the reverse complement.
AAGTGTGATCTAAGTCTAGTAGCTACAATGACATGCCTATGTAATGCTGGTCCAGACCTCAGCAGTCCATGCAAGCTGCCCAGAAAATATAAGCTGCCCAATGCATATATGGGTCACCAGGTACCATATGGCAGCACATGGACCACAAGACTGACTCGGGCTGATATGAATCTCATAGAGTATGCACGCATAGCAGCGGCGCATAACACTTGTGCCGCCTTATGACAAATTGGGGACCTTGTGGACCCTTACACTGGCAGGTGAAACCATACACAGTAGGTGCTCTTTTGTTGATGGAACAACGTACAAGTAGGGGCATCACTGAAGGCAAGGTTTCGTTGTACACGTAGCATTTGACATTGTGAGGGGCTGGGAGGCTGTACACATTGCAATCTGCTGAGAAAGACATTGTTATTCAATATTAGACGTCAAAGAGATGATTTTATAGAGGCGTTTACTTTGGCCCAATCCATCGCATGGTAATTATGTGTAACCTCATACCTTAAATGACTGCCACATCATGCCATTTGGGTGGCATTCAAGTGGCACTCGAGCACCATCTCGCAGTTTTAGGCGCTTTGGAGTTATTATGTAGATTGATGCGGCCATAAGATATATTCCTAAACCCTATTAATTCTCATAATCTACTTCTGGTTCAGAATCGTACATGTGACAAAATTGAGACGACAATGACTCGTCGCTGGAACTAAAACACTCCTCAAATGTTAGTAGCTCAACACTGGTGACATTATGTTCATCTTCTTCGGCTTCATCTGCATCTTCAGCTTCATCTACATATTCTGTCTCGTTATCTGTGATGACTTCTTGCAGCTCGGCCTGTGTGGTGCAATAGTGAGAGTAAACATGGCCCACTCCCAAACTGAAGTGGAAGCGCATCAATATGTCGTGATCAACAAACCTGAAATCATGAGCTCGGCATTGGTTATTTATGAATTGTGCCCCTGACTCACCGATTCACATAGTATTTGAGCCAATCTTCCTTGTCTCCCGCACATGCTGATACCCCCAACCCATCTTGATGTCTCCTGCCCCTAGCGAATGCAGGTATAATGTGGCAACCCCTGAGGACGTCTTCTGGATTGATGAAGTCAAATGAGGATTTGTCGTTCATGGGCAGAAATCTAAGTCGATCGAGCGTAGAGGTATCCCAAGAGGAGACTTGCTCCATGGGTTCATACCAACGAACCCATAGGATCTCGATTTGAAGAGGTATGAAGTCAACCATGCCAACCCCAACATAAATTACATTAACATGATAAATACCCAACACTTTACCATAGACAAATTTATGGCCCTCATGACCCATATCATTGTCAGAGCTAAGAACCATCACGTTACAGTGGGAAGTTCGAGGATTGATGATGTCTTGAGCTCTACAAACATCGTACATAGTATAATTGAACCGGGTGATGTTATGGCAATACATACGATCATCCTTGATGATGATGGTGTTGGTGTTGTACATATCTCTCGCAGACAGGAGATCTATCGAGTTGTGAATTTGCTGTAATAAATGATTCTTGAGCTTCGGAAGGAAATTCTGTAGGGACATATTAAAAATGGTATTGGGGTAAGTATGATTAGACTAACTTTGATCGCTGGATCACCTTCATTGTTGCACAAGTACATTCCTATATGTACAGGGTAGTTTTGCGTCATGCCAATGTGGTGGTGTACATGTGGGTTTCTCGCTATTTCAGCGATTTCAACATGAGGGCAGTGAACTATTTTGTCGCCAATATGACAGATGCAAGCCTGACAACATTCGATGCAGGTCAGTTGTTTTACAAATGATTTGCGGTCTGTGCGACGGTATCTAGCTTTCAGAGAACGGTGTTTGAGCTCACCCTGGAAAACAGTCAGTAAGTGAATTCCAGGATTTGATGTTATAGTACCAACAGGTTCGGAGCTATATGAATCGGATGTGCCATACCAGTGAATTGTAGAAATGTAGTTGCCCAAAGTGTGGAACTTATACATTTGGAAGTTAAATACTCTACTGCGCTGAGTATTCTTGGATGATGTTGCTGGCTCCCCTTGCCTGCCGTCCTGCCTCACCAATTTTGCCACTCACTTTGTGTTGCGTTTGGAGTGAGCCTCGACCTCCTGATGAAGTTCTTGTGTATTGTAAGCTGAACAAACTGTAACTTTGAAATTTCGAAACTGCTGGCCAACTGCAGAAGTAACTTTGTCCATAATGTTTAGTGTCAGATCAGAGTGCATTCGAAGTTTGGCTAGTCCATGCCAATGTGCCATAGTAAATAGCAGTTGCATAACAGTCTGATTGTGAGGTTCAGGAAGAAGACCATCAAAGACAGGGATAGCACACTTCAGATGGAGTTAAATGCTCATCCAGCTTCAATGTGAAGTCAAGCACACCTGGAGCAGGTCCTCAAAATTCCAGGCCACCATACGACTCATTTCTGAAGCATTGGCTGAAAATTTTCGGATAGTTGCTGGGCCGAATGTAGGAGTTTGCCTGTATCTTGTGGTGGAGAAGTCAGCTGAATTGGTGACGCATGGTCATGTAACATACCTTTCATCCAATTTTGGACAAGACGCTTGTCCTCAGCCATGAGAATTTGCAATAAATGAGTAAAAAGCATCTTCCAAACACCGATCTCAAACTCATGCAAGAGATCTATGACAAGTGCACTGAAAATGTTAAAACCCAAAGCAGCAAGACGATCGGAGAATGTGTTCTACAGGTTGGTTAGTATAGTCAGTGATGGAAGTTCAAGCCGGAGACCCAGGACTGTGGCTTCAGTAAAGCTTCTACCACTGCGCTCCCAATTCCATAGTCCTTTTCATAGATTAATGATTGCACAGTGCTTACTATAACTCTTCGTTTGTTGTCATTGCGTTCTTGAGTCTTGCGCTGTTGCCTATCCTGGGGCATTCCCATGTTCTGTATGCAAGCCTTTGGGATAAGGCAGCATGGACAAGGACAGCCTCCCAGGTTCCGAACCATGGCTATAAGTACTCTAATGAAGTCAGAACAAATTCGATAGCCACAGGCAATGAGTGCACGTACTTCTCAGGATAATCTGCTGAGTAGGTAAAGATCCTAGGGTAGAATCTGTGTGTGATGCCATTGCAGCAAAGAATCATGATCCTATGCTCGTACACCTCTAGAAATTCATCATCCAGCAAGATCTTCCACTGCTTATGAAAAAGTTCCCTGCAGCAGTGGGTCATACAGTCAGCATTGATGCCCATGAAGTCTTTGAAAGAGTCTGGGAGCTGGAAGAGTAGCATTAGAAACCTATTGGAGACATTATGGGAAGATGTACTGTCTCGAAGTATGCGACATGATCACTTAAGTTGCACGATGGCTTGCAACAACGATACTTAGACTCATTGCCAAAATACATGTAAGTGGGCCACAACTTATCATTGCCAAACAAAGTCAATTGCGTAGCATCAGACCAGAACATTAGACCAGCTACAACTCAGGGGAGATCGCAGCCAGGTACCCCGGGTATTTCTTGCAATATGCAGTGAGCATCAAGAAAAGCTGGGGAAGTGTACAAGTCTCCATATATAGGAACTTCAGCATCAAGGTGGGGAGGATTCCAATGAAGTTGGTATAGTTCATAGTGAAAGAGTCGATTATCATGAGTGTTGGCTAGCTTTTCCCACATGACAGCAACAAGAGAATGATGGTATAGATCAGCTGCCAGATACATGCGAGGCCCTGGTTTTTCAGTTGTATGAGCAAATGGCACATGGATGGACACTGGCGTTCTTCTCCAGCCAGCATCTTCATCTTCCCACTCTTCTCCATCTCCCTTGTCATACTCATTTGCACCCAATCAAGAGTTGATTTGCTTCTACCACATGAAGCTCACATCTGCAACATTGAAGGTCCTGCCACCCAAGATCCCTACCAACTTCATGTAATCTCCTTGCGATTTTTGTACCCCTTGATTCCAGTACCAATCACCAAGTTGAAATGAGGAATGGTTGGGATAGGGGTAATACTGAGAGTCAGTGGCTGAATCGGCGAGTGGATGCAGGTGTTCTTCAGCAACCGAAGCACTGCCAGGAATCAAGGACAGATCTGCCAAGGTGACATACTCTTCCAGGTCGTAGGATGGAGGTGTAGATGAGAAATATTGGCGCACTAGCCCAAAGACATTTGGATGTGTGCGGAACATAGTGTGTGATGACAGGGCCGAGCATTCATTTGAAGTCACAACTTGACCGACAGATGTGGGAGGTTGATCGCAGACTTCCGAGGGCACGGTGGGTGGAGGCTGAGGAAGTATATCCCGGAATTGCTTGGGGAGCTGGCGATTCTGTTGTCTCAATTAGCATTGAGCTAAACTCATATCCTCTCCTTCAATTTCTCCCAGTTCATTGTCAGGGGGAATATTCCCTCCTACAGAAGCCAACAGGGGGTTGGGTGGAGGAGCATCGGCGATTTCAGACTGTTCAGACGCTGTCTGACAGCTGACTTCCCCTGAGGGCAGAAGATTGGTGGTCAAGTTCGACGATTGGATAGACGAATCAATGACTCCCATAGGATCATCCTCTTTGGAGGATGTTCGGGCCTTTTTCCTGTGACTGACAAAATCTTTGAATGAAGATATGGCCAATGACAGCTGTTTCTTTGTATGAGTACATGAGTGCTGATGCTGGCTGAAGTGGTTTTGTGAGGTGAAGGTGCATTTGCACATGCAAGTATAAGCAGGTGCTGGCATGGATGCATGGCAGAAACAACGCAGAGACTATATGCGTGGACATCATAAGATGGCGAAACGGCAGCCAAATAGCAGGGTTTTGTGATGGCAGGAATGGCAGACTTTTGCAATGGCAATATGGCAGCCGAATAACGGAATATTGTGGTGGCACAAAGATAATACACTGTGACCGTATATCTATATAAATGGTGAAGCTACAGTCAGTAATCTTCGATCAAACGCTAAAATGTCCACACCATCTTCTCCATCTTCTGAATGCTCAACACTATCCACGAAGTTCGTGGCCGACCCCAAAGTCGTAAGGATGCTTGTGATGATCATCATCGCCCACCACAGTATACTTCACTACCACGGTGAGACGGAGGAACTAGCAACATTCCAATGGTAAATGACTGGTTTTCATAAAAGAAGTTCATCACTCACGCACATTAAGGCCGACCAACTGATACGGATATAAAATACATCCTTCACAATTTCAGGCTTATCGTGAGGTGCATGAATTTTGCTACCCATGTTGCCTCTGCACTACAGGTGGCCAATATGTTGAGGCATCTATATTTCCGTGCCTTGTTGGGATCTGCCAAGGGCAATACGTTGCCGAATGTGTGACCAGCACTTGCGGATACATGTGTCAGTGATTTCATTTGGATATCAAAAATGGTAGAGGGACTTACTTCTGATCAGTGAACATCGAAAAATTCATTGGGAGAGCCTATGTACCTTCAGTGTATTATCGTCTCAGGTATGACACACATCCTCGTAACTGCTAGAGATTGCTAACCGCACAGCATGCTTCTGCTTTATGCTTAGAACACAAAATAATTGCATTGGCAGCGATGTCTGATACCTGTTCCATAGCGAGTCAGTGACAGTTAGACCAAGCGTAATATAATCTTCCACCTTCCACTGAAGCACACGTCCTCAGTATTTTCAAGCAATGCATATGGCCTTGAATACATTGGGACCGAAGTTTTGTAAAGTCTATTTTTTAGTTGAAGGAATTGAGCATGCTGGACAAGACCTCACCGAAGCTCTGGCGCACTTATGTGCCTTGATTGCAGCATTAAATCTGAGGAATTACTGGTCTAGAGCTAGAAAGACCCTTGTCAACTATCTTTGAATTCCATATTCAAAATTCTCCAGGACACACACTATAACAGGCTACATAATGTATTGCAACACTTGAGTTATAAGTCACTACATATTATAGGTACTAAGGTAGATGGTCAAAAGAAAGGTTGACAAGTTCAAGTTATGGATATGATATAGTGACTGACTGTAGAATTCAAACTCAGCCGGCAACATGTGAATCAGCCACAACACCAGCAACTCACGGAATAGTTACAACGCCAGGCACACCCAAGGGCAATGCATTATTATGTGCCACAAACACAGTTGCAAATTGAGTTTTATATAGTATACTAGCTAATATTTTTGTGCAGTGTGCAGCTCGCAATATGATGATCAGTGAATTTTGAAACCCAATACCAATTTTGAAAAACGCCACCAGTGATAGTATATTTGAGGCTGAGAATTTACTAACCGCAACTGCCGAGAGGCTGTAATTCCTGTGAACATAGCATGAGTGAGGTGACACAGTGAAAACGCATATATATGTAAATTGTGAAAATAGATGACATCCATGATGGAGGCTGTCAGTTGTGATAGTAAGAGCGCTTCTTTCTTGACAGGCACTAAACTGACCTTACAGCTTCGCACCGTGCAGCACACCAATCAAATGAGTAGGCGAGAGATGCCACAGAGGGCTGGTTAACTGTGCCAGGTGCAGGATGTCCCACATCGGATCCTAGTGCAGGATGAGCAAGCTTTCGATGAGTCTCCAGAACCAAACAGGTGCTGTACATATGGATACCATAATTATGGATGGAGAAACGGGCTTCTCCAACACAGCTGACCTTGGTAGTGAATTGATGCCTCCAAATTTGGAGTTGATCCTACCGAACAAGTCAATGGTACATGGTGATTGAAATTTGACATACTTCATGCCGAGATTCGCACAGTATTGGTTGTTGGCTCTCTTGATTTTGATCTTGATCTCTTGCTAGATTATAACGGAGGTCACAATTTTACGACACACTATTGGTAACTACATAGTCAAGATGCAATTACTCGTGACTGAGATAGGGTCGGGAGATATAGTGATCCCAGCATCACGCAAGAACAGGGGAGTTTGATAATCTAGGGCCTGTACAAACAGTCAATTAAACGCATAAAAAGATGAATGCATTACTTACCGAGCGCTGATAAACACCAGGCGACCTTGTGAGTTCTTGAACAAAAATCTGACAATCAAGGGCGAGAACTGAGGAAGTTTGCGCGTATAACGTAGATCGGGGGCCATAACACATCTCCACTATCCAGCCTGAATACCAATGATATTTGGGTAGCTCTGGCGCCTGCAAGTGAATTGATCAAATAAGACTACATACACTGGTGTTAACATTGCCAGATGATTTGATAGCAAGGTACATGTTAGTGCTTGAAGGCTATTCTGCAAGTTCAATACCTTAATGCTATCAGTACATGTCACATTTTATAAGTGTATCTGATTCCTTCATGATATGAGATTTGTATTGTAAAAATTGTCTTAAGGATGATTCTCGTACATTGTGGTGTACATAATCTACTACAACATGCTTTGATTAGGTTCCATCAGACATATCTGATCGAAACAGAGAGTTATGGTAACTCAAGGCGTGATTGCAATTTTGACTATGCTGTCCTTAATAGAACAAGAGACTATAGGTTGGATAAGCCCACGATAAGCCCTGTCCAGAACAAGAACATGCTGGTTCTTCTTGCATGGGGGAGCTGGGCTCAGTTCACTGGCGGGAATATGATAGTGTTGGATTGTGGCGCCTGCACTATTAGACGTGCAAAATGCTGTGACACAACCCTCAGGTGCAGGCCCATTCTCACCACAGAATGGGTCAGGAGAAGCCATAAACACAAATCACTTGTTCAGCCTGCCCCCCATGAAGCTCGGGGAAACCTTCAACACCACATGATAACTGAGGAACTCTGATGAAAACTCCTTGGTCATCAACCAAGGAAGTGGGCCTGTCATAAAATGGGTTGACTTTGTGATGCTGAAATGAGGGACCTACTGCTATCTGGCAGTTTTTCCATTCTAGGGTCAATGCTTTCTTGGTTGTCAATAGCCCATGGGTCGGATATGGATGAGCTGGGATTGATGTTTGATGCAGGGTTATGCACCACATCAACATCCCCGGTGATTGTGGACAAGTTGACCCACCCATTGGACGACGAGGGACTGGAATCTGTAGATGAGCCAGAGGGAGCTGCTTCGACAGGTAGTGTGACACTTCAGGGTGGTGGTGCCACATAAGATCTTTTTCGAATATTGCAGAACAAAATTAAGTCCAAGCCTTCAAGCATCGCACCAGTCAACTTCATTCCATACCTTAACAATCATCAAAATTAAAATCACTGTAAACATGCATGCTGCTCACTTGGTGACAATGTCTTGGAGTTCAAATTTGGTGTGCTGCTGCCCATGGATAGCAATGATGCAATTCTTGGCGGTAAGGCTGTAAAGTGTACCTCAGTAGCCCTTCTGGTCACCCCTGATCATGAAAACTTCCTGGCCAATATCCTTCTTAAAATAATCCAAGCTGACGTTTTGTAGTTTGATGACAAATCTGATTTGAACATTGATCTATCACAAGTCAGAGATGCCTGAGTTGAGATGAGGGGTACTTACAATTGAATGGTCACTGTCACATAGCAGGGTCAAATGACCATTTGGAAAATCCATGCTCTGCACAATGCCTCTTGCCCCATAGTCTGGCCCATGAGTAACATTCACAATGTCTCCAGGTTTGACATCACAACCTCTTTCTCTCGTGTACTGGATTGTCTGGGTGAGGTCCATCCACTGAACCATTGCTATAGGAACTGAGATACTCGACAGTCCGGACTCTGTGTCAACTGGAGTGAAAATATCCCGAAACCACAGCTTATTGTCTCCTTTTGACAACCAATCAACCATACCGCGTTGTAGAGCTTTATTCCTAACTGGGCTCTTATTGACATTTACTTAGCTCTACTTACCTTTCCTTATGTTCGCATTTTTACTGCTTACATAATCACCAAATCTTCGCCCTATTCCTCCACCATTAGCTGGACTTTCAGTTATATTTCTGGTAGCTCTCCTTATAGGATTGGCAGCTTCCCCAGTTTTGTAGCTTTTGTAGTTTTTGTAGCTTCACAGCTCACTACTTAGCTCTTGATATACAGTCCTTTCCTTTCCTCAGTCTGGAGTGATCTCTTAGCCTTTTACACACACATACACACACACACTCTCTCTCTTGAGCTTTGGTTTTGACATTAGGTCCTTTGGGCTCATTCTGCCCACCTGCTCCTTTTACTGCCCCTATCCTAGCCAGGCAGTTTTGTTGTTCTTCAGCATCTCCTGGTGTGCTCCCCATCCAGGACTTGGATGAAGTCCCCAATTTCAATCATGTCAGAATTGGGGGGAGGCTCAAAATACTGCTGCACTGAAAGGTATGAATTGCGCGTGTGACTCAATGGATGTTGATTTAAGTAATATTTTGAGACTTCCACCTGTAGACTAAGTTTCAGTGCATCCTTCAAATTGATTGATTATGCTAGACTTGCCACTTCCTTGGAGACCGCTTGACACATGTGAAAGATGTCCTTGCACATTTGGAGGACGTGCCCTTCTAAACCTAAGTATGGACCAGCTACAACTCTGACAGTGTCACCAATATGAAAGACACACTCTATATCTTGGAGTCAAACTTCTATCTCTTCTGGGCATCCATCCAAGGTAAATTCCAAACCCACAGAACCACAAGTGTGGTCAGTCGATATGACTTTACCAAGCTCTCCACAAAGAGCTCCTTTGATGACCCTAGCCTGGTCGCCAACACACAAAAACTGCATTGAAAACGCCATGATAGTTTTCTTAAGAAAGGGTTTGTCCCATCTGGATTCCAGATGGAGTTTAATGTCATCGATGTGAGGCGAGGTGAGGAGTTCCAGATGGTCGCGTTGGAAGTTCTTTAGAAGGAGTCCCATGTAGTAACTTTCTCCTTTGAATGACCATCCAACTACTTTGTCATCAAGGATGATGTCAGACACCAACTTGTTTTTTGGAAGACGAGATCGCTCGACTAGCACTCGGCAGCCCCATGGCATCAGATAGGGAAAGTCACATGTAGGAAATAAAACTTCAATGGTATCCTGTCCAGATTTAAAGACTCTGCCTATGGAGCCCTTGTGCTTGCCGTTCTCGATCCTCACCCATGCTAGGTTGGGAAAGGTGGTTTGTGATCATTCGACACCCCTACGTTCATCATCCATGATGCAAGTATACTGTTTGACGGTAGTGTAAAGCGAGAGGGGCAGAGAATCTGTGATGGTTTCGGGGCTGTCTGCAACAACGTAAAGTTGGCCCCCTACCCAAGCTGACAAGGTAACAAGAAAATTGTTCTTTCGAAGGTGGTCAGCAACATATTCTGTGACAGTTCCTGCGATGCACTGACTGAGTGATATACTACGGGACTGAAAAGAAACTTACTTTGAACATCAAGCAGATACATCCTGCTTTTGGGAGCTCTCTTGGTGCAATCCTGACAAATTTGTGATGAACTGTGTGAATTCTGCTTGAACCAACTGGCCATGTCATTGAAGGTTGCAGCCAACCTCTGTTTTGCCAATGGTCCTTGCAAGCACATAACCTTTTGCAAGCACATAGACATTCCTTCCTCATCCCCATCTTCTTCACAATCCCTCTCCTCATACTCAGCCTCCTTGCCATCCTTGGTCTCATCTAGTATATAGATATTTGTGAACTAGATTTGTTGTTTAGTGTACGAAACTATCAGCTATGAGATTTACTTACATTGGATGGCTTGTGTGATTTATGAATGCATGAGCCCAACAAACTGTTATCTGTCTTTGATGCAGAGATGCGCATGGACGTTTCTTTTGGTGAATCTGGTATGTACGTTTTCCACAGAGCCATAAGGGCCCTCAAGGATTCGAGGTTATCATCATCACCGGAAAATAACAGACATCAGGGTTCCACCCAGTCATCTGCAGAGTACCAGTTGCCAAGGTACACTACAAGCGCATTGTCCATGTCAGATAACGACATGGATGTGGTGAGGAATTGCTTGAGAATTTCCCATGCACCATTGTCGTACAGTGCTGACTGTACAGTCTGATTCACTGTCCTGTACTCATGAATAACAACAGTGATGGTGATCAAACACAACTTACCTTCGCCAGATCTGCAGAGATGCTTCACAGTTGGCTCATCACCACCAGATCCAGCGCGTTTGGACATTGTTCTGTCTAGTACGATCAATTTCAGACTTGCAGTAGGCTTAAACTTATACATACTAGTATTTCAGTGTCTACGCTATTGATGTCAGAACTATGGTATCGTACTTGGAGATAGTGGTAGGAGAAAAAAGACCTATCAATGCACAAGGTCAGTATTTATAGTGAATCACTATTGCATGGATCTAATTAGCTAATACTCACAGATTAGTGGATTGTGGACTGACGGCACAGCATCATATATTGTAGAATGAGTGGACCGATAGACCAATGGCACGGTGGTAGCAATGGATTGCTACACAAATGTATCTGCCAATTGTAAACTCCTGCTTGGTAAGTAGGGTAGTGTATATCATGTACTAAATAGTAGAGTCGTGCTGCCTGCCTACCCCGCCAAATGACACAATACTGTACAATCTGAATTGCAGATGCCTTACATGCCAGCAAACACTGGAGGGACAAACTACAAGTACTACTCTACATATAGTAATGATTAAAGGTACTGATGTCTTGAGCGCTACTCAAAACTTGGGGGGTCGGAAAGGGTGTTCTTACACGAAGGACACAGCTGATATACTGAATGACCATATATTCAAACCCAGCCAGCAACACCCAGCCAGCAATGCCCAGCCAGCAGCACCCGATGAGTAGTTTGACTGGTGCTGAATGCCAGCTGAGTTTGAACTCACATAGCCATTCACTATATCAAGACCTTCCTTGGTTCAGTCAAACCTTTTCTAATTTTCAACGTTCGTCTTGTACTTAACTAGCTTATGCCTTACCATACTGTTATCATTACTCTACTTTGCTTAAAATGTTGTAGTGCGGTGTCAATAAAAACAGTACGAATTTTATGTGCCCAATTTTCACATATGGATCCTGACTCCACACAATGTGCTCTCACAGGTATCTCTCTCGCAAAATGGCATCCACAGACTCACAGATCTCCCTGTTCTGAACCTGTAGTGCTGCTGGTCAGATACTCTGGAAAGAATTTGGGAGAAGTGGTGTCTTCAGGGATCTGATCAAGGTCAGGCACATAGACGCCATATGGCATATGACGCTTGAGGTTGTCAGCGTGGTGATAATCTTCCAGCCACCTTTGCCTATATGTTGCCACTTGGTCTGAAAGGTACCCAATATGATTTTCTGTGTTCTTCAGCTGTTCCTTGATGTGACACAGCTCAGCTTCTAGTTCGCATTTGGACCTCTCGTCCATGCCTAGGTGGTGTTTCAGATCCATCATCTGCTTTCCAGTCTCAAATCTCACCTATTGTCTGAGTTCCTGAGTTGACGAGTTGATTTGTTTGAAGGAATTGTCTGCAGGGTAAGTCTCATTCTGGGTTGTTCTTTGTAACGCTTGGTTACTCACTCGCAATCACCACCTCATAGCTCATCTACATCCAAGCTTCTGTGCACCAAAAAAGTTGGAAGCTCAAGGTAACTTGTAAATTTGGTATTGCATACTAGCATTGCTAAAGAACTCACTTTAGTGTGACATTGCTTCCAATGTGGATGCATTGTCGCAAACACTTGTGAGAGGGTGAGCCTAGCATCTGAGGTCCAAATGGTGCAATAGCTGCTGTGACAGTGCTGTTAATTTAAGTATCTGCACACCACCTGACCATGCTGTCAGGTGAGGTAATGCACCATCCAATGTTAATGGCTGTAGATGGCACATTTTTGTTGTGATATCTGTGGCACTCAGATGGCAAGGTTCATTCCCCTTACGATATTTATGGCGCGGAATGGCGAAGTTTCTTCATCACGTACCATTGGGCATATAAAGTGCATCTCATTTACTACTGATATCAGAGCCGCCTCATTCAACTTATCATTATGAGTAGCAACGAAAATAATCCTAGTTCTTCTGCTTCGCGCAAGCGCAGTAGTTCAGCGCTTTGTATGGGCCCGCACAAGAAAGCATAAGTGTTCTTCGTGTTGTATGCCACCAACACCCTGACTTTGTCCCCATCAGGACGTCCTCAAATCCTCTTGTACTTCATGGTCGGCACTTTGGTCAGACAGTTTTTGCCCTGTGCAACTATCCCTCTCTTCTAACTGCCGGTATACTCCAACTTGAAGAGCTACAAGATCTCCCCTAGAGGATTACCCAGCTGAGTGAGTGCAATTGTGACGATCACATCTTGCTATCACTTACAGTGACTTTCAATGGCAGCATTCAACGGGAACATAAGGTATTCATGGAGCTAATAGATTCCTATCCTAATCTTCTAGATCATTTAACAAATGGTGAGGAGGAAGATGTTATTCATGTGGGAGAATTAGTAGGTTTTTTAGAGGATCTGGCATAGCATCATACTCACTGTTCATAGCTGGGTAAAGGAGTGTCTGGTGCATGAGGTGATGATACCAAGACCCTGAAGTCTGCCGTCCTTGAATGGCTTGTGCCCAGAGGACAGGTAGTCATACCGCCCCTCTCCTGGAATGTCAAATCTGACTGTGGGTTCAATCATGAAGTCACTGGTGCTCTCCTCTGCCCTGCAGGCCTTGATTGGTCAAATGCAGAGTAAGTTATTCTATCATTCAACTAACCAACCGCCATAACATTACCCAGAACCAAACAAAGTCTCAAGAGTGGCAAAACTGCAGTTCATGGAGATCAATGGCCGATGTTCTTATATGCTGGATACGATTATGACCCCAAAGATCCATGGAAGGGGTTGCTAAAGAGCGATATACTCATTTATGTAAGTTCACTGTCAGCAATAATGTTCTAACTTAATACAATATGCTTCGGTAGGATTTCAAACATGTCTTCACTTCTCCAAGCTCAGTGGATAAGGAACCAAGGGCTACGCGCTCTGGCAATGCTTACCTTCATGGTATGAAATCGGTAACAAAGGGGTCCCTAGCTTATATTGCTACACAGGTATGCAGAAAAACTTATGATATACGTGTGTTGATTGATTCTTACAGGTTCGGTTTGCATTAAGTTTGTCATCTGTATTTTCACATACTGATACGGTCACGGATTCCGAAAACTTCTATCATAGTATTCTTGACCTGCTGGAGGATCCTGATGAAAGTCAGGAAGTAGCTGACCTGATGACATGGTGGACTCAGTTTGTAGTGCATCTCTTCGATCTCAAGAAACTCTCTAACTTAATACTTTATAAAGTCAAATTTTTCCTAATTCATCCTCGTCGCAACGGAGTATCAGCACAAACAGTGCACTGTCCAAAATTTGTGTGAAATGTGCTGTCTTGCAAGGACAAGTGAGTGCTGGCAGTACATAATCTTCTTTTTAACTGTCCATATTTTTCATGACCATTTGTTGTTACCATTTATTGTATGTCATAGAAACTTAATATGATTGATAAATGCTCTATCCATGTGACGAATTGTCACATCATCAGTGACAGATCCCACCATCATTAACTGCTTGGATGTGATCAGTTGAAAATTAACATCTTGATGAGGTGTGATGATTTAATATCATACACTATCATACTGTCAGTGATTACAGATCTTATCTTCAGAAGCTGCCCAGACATATTTGGCCAAAGGTCAGCATTTTGGCATGGCCCGTCAAATCAATAGCATACATTGACATGCTGTCAACTATCATAGACCCTGCCATCGGAAGCTGGTTATACAAAGCCAGATGGTATCAGTCAAACTTTGGCATCTTGATGGGGCATGATGATGCCCTGTGATACTGCTGGTGATTATATATCTTGCCATTGGAAGTTGGCGAGACATATTTGACCAAATATTAACACCTTGACATTACCTGACAATTCAATAGCATACCCTAACATGATGTCAGCCATTATATGTCATGTAATTGGAAGCTGGCTATATAATACGAGACATATTCAGTTGAGAATCAGCACCTTGATAGTGCATGATAATTTGATATCATACCCTGGCACACTGTTAGATCCCATCATTGAAAGCTGCCTATGTAAAGCCAGATATGCTTTGTAGAAAATGACCATCTTACTCATAGTTGCTGTGGCATTATCATACCTTAGCACAAAGTCAGTGATTATGAAAGCCGCCATTGGAAGCTGCCCATATACAGGTAGATACATTTGACAACAATACACAATTATGCTGGGAAATCACAGTGTACTGCATAGGCCTATCAATATTTTAGCATTGGGAGATCCCACCACCATAGTCTACCTATCTACAGCTTTGTCAGTGGTCTGCAATTGTGATATATATCATCAAACCTCAGCACAAAGTCAATGATTATAAATTCATATAAAGGTAGGTACATTTGATAACAATATACCATTGTGCTGGTAAATTACAGTGTACTGCATAGGCCTATCAATATTTTAGCATTGGGAGATCCCACCACCGTAGTCTACCTATCTACAGCTTTGTCAGTGATCTACAATTGTGATATATATTATTGCACTTTGGCACAAAGGCAGCAATTATGAATTTTACCATTGGAAGCTGCCCATATAAAGGTAGATACACTTGACAACAATACACCATTGTGCTTGTAAATCACAGTGTACTACCATAGGCCCATCAATATTTTGGCATTGGGAGGTCCCACCACCGTAGTCTACCTATCTATGACTTTCTCATGTGATCTGCAATTGTGATATATATTTCAATATTATATGTTAGATAAAACTAGCTAAATCTTTGTCATACTCCAGTCAAATGCCTGATGTACAAGTCTCAGTATCCTTGACGACTCACTTTTGACAGGTGTGTATTGAATTTTTTTTGATCAGGCCTCAGACCACCAGCTGCAGGGCATTTGAAAGGGACGACACACCACGTACGTGATGCATAGGCCGAGTCAGCCCAGATCCACTCATCTGCTCCCACAAAACTTTCAGGGTGTTGTGCAATTCGTGTCCTTGAGAATGCATTAGCGTCATGGAGACTTCCTGGGACCCCTATCACATAGTCAACAATACAAAGGTTGTGAGGCATGATTACAATCTAATGTAAGGTTAGTACAGATTTTTAAAATTTATTTCTCGGTCACTTACCTGTGCTGACAGCGAGTAATTCGATTTTTGGTCAAAGAAACCTTCTCCATGCCATCCAGGCTTCTGGTAAACATTGAAGGGTGTGCCATCCACACACAAAAATCCCCCGCACCACTCTGGACATGTATGTTCCTCAACCCAGTCCTTTGCACGATCTTTCTCAATCTGATCTTTAGCCTCCAGTGGGTCAAAGTGTATAAAATTGTCATGGTGTTGCAGAATTGCAACCATAATACACCAGTAGCAATTATACACAGTCCTGACTGAAACACCTGCCCAGTCAGCCATGTCTTCGGCTGTTGCTGCATTTCCGTAGTGGCCGATACCATTCAAAAAAACTGCCAGCTGAACAGGAACAGGTAATTGTGGATTGTTGGAATTATTGTAGAAAACCAGATGATGGATGATTTTATTGATGAGTTCAACAAAAACCTTGGGATCAACTTGGAGTTTGCAACGAAACCTCCAAGGATTTTCTAATCTCCACTCGTCAAGTAGATGCAGCTGTGGTGCATGTGTGGCTTTGGGCCGAGAAATGAGAGTACGTGCTTTTTCAACTTCATCTTCAAGTGCTTGTATTGTGTTACTGAACTCGGTGAAGGCTCAGCTACTGAATACAGGCCCAGAGGCATCTGTGCCAGAATCAGAGGATGGTATTTCATCCCAGATGGAGTCGAGGGACATCCAGGTATTGAAAGAGTTGGTAGAACTAACAGAGGAAATGGATTCCATACTGATGTTTGATGACATATCAGACTCGGAGGAGTTGGACTCTGATTCTCCCTCATCGTCAGATTTAGACTCATCAGTGATCTCACTGGATGAGTCATCGTCCACCAACATATCTATTAGCTCGAGGTATCAAGCAAGCTGCATGCTCTGGTTAGTTTCTCGGAGAGCCTGCAGTACCTTTTTGTGTTCTGAAACATGCATACTGGTGACAAAGATGAAGGTGAAGGATCAAAGCTATAGGCTTATCGATGATCTATTCCTCAAGGCCTCACCAGTACTGAAACCTTCTTTTATCAGATTGATCGTTAACACAATTTTTTCACGCGGAGCTTAAATTCCACTGCAGTTTTTGCAAAGTTCGAACGGAAGTATGTCACTAGACCTTACTTTGAAACCCATTATTAACAGGTTGTTATTAACAAGGCTAATAAAAATGGAGTTTTCGTCCGTACCCTAATTCGCGCGCCAAATTCACGTCACATCGCTTCACATGACCTTGTTTATCGGTTGCCAGCTCTGAGCCTTGTCTTCTCCTTCAACAACCACTACATCATATTAATACCCAGCTGAACCTTCAACTCTCCCTCTCTGATGTAGGGCTCTCTATCTGATACATTGCTCAGGACCATTATCTGCACCAGGTATGATAGCATCTTGGACCTACGAAAATCGCTGAATGTACTGTTCCAGATCGTCTCCCTGAAAGAAACCCTTTGAGGCTGCTGTGGAGCGAGCGTTGAAGGGACGGGTGATATGGGCCCTCACATGGTGAGTCTTTAAAACTCAAAGACTGATTCTGGATGTAGACAGACACTAAGCGCCCGCGTTTCCGCGCAGATTCTACCATCCACGACGATAAGCTAGTCTCCTGCGCTGTGACAGGATGTCACGGCCATGAACACAAGTGGAGCGCATCTGTCTCCAGCTGTGAGCTGAGCGTCAGATAAGGAAGAAAGACAAAGACAAGGTAAATGCACACTTGCCTGTCTGCCTATGATTTCCTAACTGCCTGTCAAGGCCCGACACTATGTCGTTATCTACAGCTCCCAGTCAACAGCACTCCAGGTGACTAGAACTGCGACGACAAGCTGACAAGGATGATGGGATTTGCATGACGGTGGTTGACATAGATGGCGGGATGCGTGACGGTGACTGCCATAGAACGTCTAGTTCCTTGGTGCGCTCATCTTCATTCAAAATTTTCCTCTCTCAATTCTGCATATTCCACGCTGACTTAGCTTCTCAGAGATTCAATTACATTCTCTGCTATATTTGTCTGGTGCGTGTTCCAAATGGGAAACAGTGTACAAGTATGCATACTTCTGCGGTGTAGAGGATTGTCCTAACTAATGTTAGTGGATAGCTTGCCCTTGCACCTGCTCGCCTATTCAGCGGGCAACATGACCACTCCTTCCACTTAGCTGCCCAACAAGCGCTTTGCTCAATTTCGTCACTGTATATGACTGTGGTGTTCGCATTTCCTAAGTGGGTTGATTGTGTCTTCGTCACCCTTGTAATTTATAGTCTTGCTGATCATTTCAAAGACCTTCGTCCCCTCACTCTACTGAAAGCGTATTCACCGCCCCCTGCCTCCAGTCCCACCGCCAAAGTCGCCAGACACACAGCTCCCAAATACCCGCCTACCCTTCCTCACCAAGGCCAGTGGCTTGCCCTTGGCGCCAACGACGCGCATTGCAACCCTCCTGCTGATCCTGGGTGTATACCTCTTAGTCATCGTTTCCTTCGTCATGTTCCCCTCGCCATGGTGGAGGTTATCGCTGTGAACTCTACTGCGTTTCAGGATGAAAAGAAGGTTTGTGGGAAGCAAGACGGAGGCAGCACTTTTGAACTTTGCAAAGTAGCTTGGCTTCCCTGCACATGAGCGGGAGGCTACTGTACTCCACTTCCGACATATAAATGATATCCGACTCGTTTAACAAGACTATATTTGTACTTAGGTAGGCTTTGCATAATGCAAGTGGCCATATCTACGCAAATTCGATATGAAAATGAGACGCGCTAGCTGTTAGAAGAGAGACGAGTGAGATTGGAGACGAGAACTTTCGAGAGGCTTATCGGTCGTTCTTGGAGCGGGTATCTCGCTATAGGATTCGCTGTAGGTATGAGTGTACATTGGTAGTATATATACGTTTGAACGAGTATTGGTAGTATATATACGTTTGAACGAGTTTGACTAGACCTGAAGGAGGAACGCAAAGATATCGGTGATGGAACGGGTGACATGGAAGGTGAGCACAAGGTGAAGGTAAGGAAATGAAGTAGGGATGTATCCACGGAACTTGGATGCGAAGAAGGGCTTCAAGAACATCGAGTCCTTACAGACATGATTAAATTTTCGTAAATGGCTTGAGGCAAGTCAGTAGTTCTTCTCTACTGATGAGTTGCCCTGGGTGCATTTGGCTGTTACTCCCATCGGTTTCCTTCTTGCGATATGCCTTGGTTGCCGTCTTCAGGTCCTTCCAGAAGTATGTGATGATAGCGTTTGCGATATCGTGCGCCGGTTGGGTGGTGCTCGTTCGTACTTTCGGTTTTTCGGTACCGGCAGCCACATATTTGTCGTATTCTAAGACCATCATGCAAAGGGCTATGAGGGCCCTACTGTATAACTCTGGAGATAGTGTTGCGTGCGTATAACATCATGCGGGTTAGAGATAGACTCACTGATGCGGCGCGATACGCGTGGTAAGTTGACGATCATTCGCTGAAATGTTTCTAGGGAGTGTGCGTGTACTTGGTTGGTGAGGGTTTTGCCTTGTTTGTGATCTATGTAGCGTGAAAGTTCCGTTAAATGCATGCATTCGTAGTTGTAGAAGTGCCCCCCAGTGGCAAACGAGGCAACGGGTGTGTAGACAGCGTGGAACTGTCCGGCCGGTTGTATACTCCAAGGTATAAGTGCGAATCGACATGATTTCACGATGGACTCACAGCATATCACCGGGCAGGAGAGTTACGATTTCTCCGTGCCATTTCTCCTGGATGTTCTCTCGGTTTCGGTACAGCTCGGTGAGCGTTAATGCTGCATCGGAGAGGTTGGTCCGAGTAATGGTGTCCTCGTGAATGGGTTTGAATAGGCCCCACTTTTTCTCGCCAATTTCAATTTGAACAAAGGTCGCGCTGCCATCAGAGTCGTGGTGGGGATTTGTCCAGTAGGCAGGGCCGTGGAGCAAAGCCCACGAGTGCACGATGAAGTTGTCAGGGTGGACTTTGTCACTGATGGGGCAGTCAACAGTAGTTTGGTTCCATCCGTTGACAATGCCACTGTCGAGAGTGCTAGGCATGGACGAGTGAGTATTGTAACGGCGTACGAAGGTACGATACGTACCTCAAACATAACGGGAGACCACCCTGGCCATATGCAACGTCGAGTATGCATTGTATCTTGTTAGGGTCGTGTATGTTGATCATGAATTCGGCAAGCGTTGCGTGTTGGTGCGGATACGTAAAATCCTTCGTGCGTTGTTCAGCGTCTGTTGAGCAGCATTAGAGTAAGTGAGAAACAAGTTGGACATTAAGAAACTCGCCATGTATTACGACATGCATGAGATCTGACATCCCGCGATCTTCCAGGTACTCTAGATCAAGGGTTGCAGAGTCGGGTGTGCTCAGTTGCCGAACGACGACGGCTTTGTTCATGCGAATCGCTGCGGAGATCTCGTCGCATAACTCTCGGCTTCTGAACCGCCAATCACTATACTGTAAGTGTACGACGTTTTTTGACGTCGCGGGAAGCGATTCTGGGAGCGAGGCAAAGAAGGATACTGCATTGGCGTCTTCTTCGCATATATTTATGCCGTCCTTCATGATGCAGGGAAGCACAGTGGTAGATCCATCGGCCCATTGAACGGTCTCTGATAGTTCGTGGACTTGGGAGCCAATGATAGGATTTGCCAGATCGCGCGAGTCTAGGTCGGTAAGTGCAGACAAGGTAGGTGAGGGGCACACTTGGTCATCTGAGAGCCTGAGGTAAGGCGATTTGATGAGAGGGTCGGGTGTGTCGGTCATCACCGCGACATCGTGCATTAGACGGGGTGTCGGAATGGTTGTGGGAGTCTCCTGCTCCAGGAGAATGGGGTCGATGGGGATGGGCTCAGGTACTGAGTTGGATGGCCCCACAAGACCCGAATGTTCCTCAGGAGGTGAAGTCCGTAGCCGCTTTTGAGGAGCGTGGCCTGGGGAGTTTGCGTCGGACGCGTGCTGATTCCTCTCTGCTTCCTCCTTCTTGCGTTTTCGCCATGCCCGTTTGTTGGCACTGTTCTGTGCCTTTAACTCCTGGGCCCTGAGTGGATCGCGTTTCTCATTGGCGAGCCATCTTCTTTGCCGTTCGCGTTGCCTTTCCTCGGGAGTTAGGGCTGAATTGATGAGATCGGAGTGCTGCAGCCTTGGCTTCTTGTCGAGCTGCACCATATTATTTTAATGAGGAATTACCTCCTTAAGATAAGGGCAGACGTGTTCTTGGGAGCGAGTTGGAAGAGAGTTAGTGCATTGAGTTTGGGTTGGGCGAAGGTCTTAAGTGAGTTCAATCATTGTGGTTAGTGTCCACCGAGCATTTACGTAATGGGGCCTTAGGATTTTGCCGCGCCCTGCCGCATCGGTGCCGCACCCTACTAAATAGTGTCTTATATCGCTGTTTAATACGTCAATAATATCAACTATACAAGCCATGAATATGATTTTTGAGTCAAAAATATCATAGTATATGTTAATTACAGTGATACGACAGTGATAGTTATACTTGACCACACAGTCCACATCAAGTGCTGACGAGCGGCTTTCGATCCAAATATTTTGGGCTGACTCCAGGAATTGATTTTTTTTACATTTCAACACTACGATAGTGCAAGCATGTGCATAGGAAGCGCAGTTCAGTCGGTCCGGAATTCATCTTGATGCACCTGAGGCGCGTGATTGATGAGTTTGACAAGTAGCCCTGCTAGGTCAATTATATTAAGTGCGCGTCAACAGTAATCATCAACGTCTTGAATTGGTGTGCGTGCGGCAAGTTGCGGCAGAGTGTGGCAAAATACCTGAGCCCTAATGTTGTTTGTAAAAACTCTGCGGCACTGTCGACTTAAATCAGAGTGGACATTTGATAGCGGTTCAATATTCAACGCCGAGCTGTGGTTAGAAACTTGGCGAGTATAATGCGGTCCTTGAAGTCCCCAAAGTGGTGATCAAAGTCTAGACCATGTCCTCAAAGTCTTCAAAGTCATGATCTTGTCCTCAAAGTCCTCAGGGGAAGTCCTCAAAGTCTTGGAAGTCTTGGAAGTCTTCAAAGTCGTGATCTTGTCCTCAAAGTCATGATGAGTAAAACTGTCCTCAACATTCTGGAAGTCCTCAAAGAAAAATACACTATGTCCTCCAAGTCTTAAAAATCCTCAAAGTTTGCCACTCTGTTTATATTCCAGCGATCAAACGATCGGACGCCAAAGTTGTAATGACGTCTTAGAAGTTGCCCAAGTTGGAATGATGTCTTAGAAGTCGCCAAACGCTCGGAAGTTTCCGAAATAACCAGCGAGTTACCGCGTTTGATTTCGACTCTCATCTGTGGGTTCGACGACGACAAACCTTTGCTGCGTAATTCGCAGCAGATGTTGTAATCCGTCCTCAATCTACACTTAGTAGCCTCTTAAATACCTTGCCACGTCTGATTTCTTAGTTACTCACTCCGACAATGGCCTTCTATTCGAAACACGTCGACGTGTCAGGTACAACCCGCTGCAGTCTTGGTAACGGCGTTCGATTCCAACGACATCTATTCGATATATTTCCTCAAGATCAAATACAACTTCTGCTCTGTAATTCGGAGCAGATGTAACCGGTCTGTAACCCACGGTGTAAGTCGAATTTTGCAAGTCGTCCCCAAAGTTTTGGAAGTCGCCAAAGTCTTGGAAGTCGCCAAAGTCTTAGCACTCGCCAGTCTTAGAACCAACGTTATTCCCGCGGTACTTCCAGCCAAACTATTGGGTCAGGGTCAGGCGCATTCCTTTGCTCCGTAATTCGTAGCAGATGAAACGCCAAAGTCTTGGAAGTCGCCAAAGTCTTAGAACTCACCAGTCTTAGAACCAACGTTATTCCCGCGGTACTTCCAGCCAAACTATTGCGTCGGGTCAGGCTCATTCCTTTGCTCCGTAATTCGTAGCAGATGAAACGCCAAAGTTTTGGAAGTCTCCAAAGTCCACCTACGACTTCGATTCCTACGACATCTAACCAAAATATTTCCTCATCAAATACCAAAGTATAACCCACGGTGTAAGTCGCCAAAGTATCGGAACCAACGCTATCCCGGCGGTACTTCCAACCAAATCATTGGGTCGGGCGCAATCCTTTGCTCCGTAATTCGTAGCAGATGATATAACGGTATCTAATCTACGATCTTCGACTCCTATCCAAAATATTTCAACTACAAACCTTTGCTCCGTAATTCGGAGCACATGTAACTAAATCTGTAATCCACAATCTCTCGAGATCTCACGCCTGCCCTCTTCTATGCGAACCATTTCAAACCTCTGCTTCGTAATTCGAAGCAAATGTTTTGACCGACCTGTATAATCTACGTTTCGGAAGTCTTCAAAGTCTAGATTATCATCTTTTCAACCGACGTTCGTCAGGTACCAACCTTTGCGCCGTAATTCGAAGCAAATGTTGTGACCGGCATCTAATTCATGATCTAAAGTCTTGCCAGCGTTAGATCACGCCAACCTCCCACGACAGACCAGCGCACTTGGACATTCCTCACATGCAACCCTTCGTCGCGTAACCATGTTATTGTGCATTTTAATGCACTCAACGCAGATCCGCTGCCCCAATCGTTACATAGCGCCGTGCAGTCTCTTGGTTCTCATAAAGTAATATCCACGTCCGGTAATACCAGTGGCCCGCAACGGACGCAGAATTCAACTAACCCGATCGTGCATCATACCCACGTGCACGCCGATCAGGAACGTGGTCTTCTTGTCCCCGATCGAATGTGACCTTTCAGTCTTAACCCTAACCAACCTCGCTTTTGACTTTGATGCTCGAGCTGCATCTAACATCAATTTTCACATTGATATCGTACGCCTTCCGAGTATCATCAATGCGCTACTCCCCAGAGAGTTACCACTCAAAAGCGGTTGATCTTAATGCTGTAAGTTTATGAACGCCAGTTGGAAAGACTTTTCGCTTCATAGTTATCGAAGCAGACGAAGATCTTATCTGGTGAGCTCTTATCGCAAATCACACAGAGCTCCATGGCGCTTGCCAAACGAACCCATAGAGAAAGTAATCACTCTAGTGCCTAGACAACCTCGCGATCCTTTTTAAATTCCCAATCGACTCGTTTGTCGTCACCCCACGCCCTTTCCATTTACTACCACCAAATGTAAGTCTCCAACTACATGCAAAGGACGGACCCAACTTGTAGCATTCCTCAAGACAACTCAAAGCGCGAGCATGAACGTCGGTATTTTCACCCGGTCTTCCTGTACAGCTTTCGGACCCTTGTGCTTCGGGGACCAAAGGTCCTCAAGTGCTCGGTCCGTGCTCGAACGTCACTAACGCTTTGGTTTTCTTTCAGGCACAATGAGCCGTATGATTATGCCATATGCAAGGAAGCGCTGATCCTTGCGGCACGTGTCTGAATGGCTTGTTATAACCATGATCAGAACCGTAATGAGCAGTTCATTTCATCATGAGGAAATCTTGATATACCTACCGCAGATCAATATCGGTGTTTTTCTCTCCAGGTAAAGGCGAACTTGATGCCTTGAACGCAATGACCGATCTTTCTAGCGGGTTGCCTGGCAGAAATCTGCTGCTGCGGAAGAGAGCGGCGGACCAGCAGATTGGAATAGTGAATTTGTTTAGAGTCTCACGGAAGTTTATTCGTAACTTCTACGCTCGACGCGATGTCAATGCCACTACGAACGGACCTCGATCTCTTCATCCTTTCATCTAGACAGCGCAGCTGTCACTTAACGCTCAAAATCCAAAACGCTAATACCGCCTCATTGAAATGGTTAATGCATGCCTGCAAGTACTTCTTCCCCCTTCACACATAGTACGCATCTTGCGCACGTGGATAACCTGAGTTCCGATCTTGTCTTTCATTTCAGTTATCTACAACCTCAAAGGCATCTCAGGTACGATAGTAATTCTATTCCTTTGCGCTTCCTCAAGAGCGTTATTCAATCACTCGCCGAGCTACTCTAGCTTCGTACAGTTTCGTTTGTTTTCTTGGAGGTAAATCAGCCATTAGTACTGTCGGTTTTCTTTGTACCTAACAGTTAGTTGTCTTCAAAGTCCCCGAAGTCGCAGAAATGTCTTAAAAGTCCCCAACGGGTAATTTGTCTTCAAAGTCCCCGAAGTCGCGGAAACGTCTTTAGAGTCCCTAACAGGTATTTGTCTTCAAAGTCACCGAAGTCGCAGAAATGTCTTAAAAGTCCCCAACGGGTAATTTGTCTTCAAAGTCCCCGAAGTCGCAGAAATGTCTTAAAAGTCCCTGTTTGTTTTCTTGAGGGTTGGCATCCCGGTCCTGCGCATTTCCTTCATAATTTCCCTTCCTATACAAGTGCATTTAATCTATTTCATTGTATACCACATATCATATGTCAGACTTTTGAATACAATGATATTATTACTTGAACATAGACTGAAATCGGTGAAGTGCTTGCTCGGTTCATAAGTACCACCACTGGTCCACCGCGGTCTTCACCAAGGAATAAGCTTAAATTTACAATTCACTAGCAGATGTACATATTTCACGTATATAAATTTACGAAGTGTAATAGACGACACGAAAAAGCACACGGAAGAGAGATATGCACAGCGGGAGGAAATATTATGCATGGAGACGCATGGCGCAGGCGACAGGAGGAATTTGGCGAAGGTGGGGAGGAGGGGCAACGTAGATGTCTGTCGGGCTCGCTGGGATTGATGATGGCATGATAGAGCTTGCTATTGCTGGACGGTTGATGGGGCAGGAGGGAAAAAAATTTATTCGCGTTGGGGTAGAGGCAAATATAGTAGCAGCCAAGTATACCGGGAGTGTCCCAGGTCTTGAACCCTGTGAATGTCGTGAGGGTGTTCGGATTTTTCGCAGAGGGAGTTGAGGGAACCGAGCTAGCTCGGAGTCATAACAGGGTGCTACAAACTCCTGATAGAGGCAAGAGAGCCTCCGAAACCACCAAGCTTCCTGCTAACTTCAAGTTCGCACTCAAACTATGACAGTTAGATAGATATAACCATCTCCATTGGGGGACTTGATTCGCGAAGCCCTTCGCGATGTTATGTACTTACGTATTGTCATAAGTGAGTGAGTAATGTTGAATCAGACTCAGCAGGCAATTTCCGCGATACGTGTGTTTTGCGGACAATTCTGGCGGAGTCTGAATAACAAAGCTCATCCCTATATTAACCGCTTCTCCAGCTTCGCTTCGCCCTTTCCGACCATCATAGATTGCCTTGAGCACTTATTTTACATGGCGTAAGGGGATTACATATCCTATACATTAATTGGGTTTAATGCAAAAGTGTTTTCTCGTTTGTTCACGCTCACTCCCAGTGAAAACTTACATGTAATGGAGCGTGAGATAACGTGAGTAGCGGTGATCACCACCAGTCACGATCCCCACTGTAGAAAATGAGCAGATATCACTGCAGGCCACGGAAATTCGACGCGGGAGATCGTGGCAGTCCGTGGTGGACGGTGGTCGTGTTTGCTCACGCCAGACCACGTCGGACCACGACTCATTGTATATGCTTAAAACGTGGGAGGACGTGGTACAGCGTGGATTGCGGTATGTGCGGGCATACAGAATGGTAGTACTAGGATATAATGCAATATTGTACAATCCAACAGCGTGCAGAACAGCATGGTATGTGTGGGATACTGGAAGCGAGAAAATTCGAGCGCCGAGAGCCAATGAGAATATGCAAGCGAGGGCGAGAGCAAATGAAAACCGTGCCATGCAAGTGACAGCAAACGAAAATACAGTGCGATGATGCGAGCACCGCGAACAAACGAGAATATGCAAGCGAGGGCGAGAGCAAATGAAAACCGGCGTGCCATGCAAGCGACAGCAAACGAAAATACAGCGTGACGATGCAAATGAGAGCAAGACGAGAGCAGGGGAGTTATGTGCTGGGACCGCCAGTAGCGAATTCGGCAGCGGTTGCCTTAGCCTACAGTCGAATAAGATTATGATATCACTGAGGAAAGAAAGACTTACAGTGTCGGCAAGCTTCGAGCGAGTGATGTAAGGCTCTCTCTGTTGGGGAGTGAGGCTATTCCAGTGTGTTGTGAACTCTGCGACAGTGCTCGGCGTCTTGCATTGGGCTTGCCATTCGATACCACAGAGGTTGCGTGCTGTTGTCGATCCTGAACTGGGCTTAAAAATGTTGTTCGGATTTGTTGGACCTCTCTTTTTCTTGCCAGATTGGACAGGAACTTCTCCTGTAGACGCAGCAGGCTGAGTGGATAGTGAAATGCCTGGAGGCGCACCCTCGCATGCCGTCTCCACGTTCCATAAGGCACTTCACGCAGCTGGCTCTTGCATAATTTTTCACAATCGCAGTGATATTGTTGTGTCATCCACCGAGGACTGTGTAGTCTTGGGAGCTTTGGGCATGGTGTGTGTCGACGAAGGTATACTGACACGAGACGCTGACAGAATGCGGGTCACATATAATTTTGTGACCCGCGCTTTGCCTGCATTTCGTGCATTGGAGAAAACGGAGCAAATCGTGATAAAGACGATAAACGATTTTGAAAAATGGCGAAACGTAAACCTGTCACATGACAGGAAGGTGAAATCGACAAAGTTCATTTTCTATTTTTCAGAAACGAGCAGATTTCACGTTTTATCACGATCCGTCTCGCCAGACCAGGTTTCACAAATTATCCTCACGTCTAACCACCGTCGGCCACGCTCAGCCAAATGTAGGTTTTGGCTGGGGCTCACTTGTTATGTATTACTAGTTGAAATCTCCATAGGACTTCCTGTTGTCTGCAGGGAGTCGCGTTTACTCCGGTTTACTCCGCGTTTTCCCTTGCCTTCCGCTCGAGCCAATTACTGATGTTCAAAGTCTTGAACTGTCACTATCAGTGATGTAGTGAAAAAAATAGACATTGAACCGCGGTTCATACAATAGATACTGTTTTGTACCATGCGCAAAGATGATGATGGCCATTCCTCACAGTGATAATAACTCAATTGCAAATTGTGCGAAATGAGCTGTCATTATGAGCAAACGTACCGTGTCTGTAGTCCAGCTATAACAACAGCGAGGAAAGTGCTGAATTAACAGAGATCTCGTACGATAACAGGTGGAACACCAGATGCCACTAAGTTGATGGCTGCTGAGAACGTCCATGAAGAGCTCGTCTGACAAGTTCGTCAAGATGATGTCGCGTTCATACCTGAAGCTTGAAGGGTCCGGTGCTTGGCAAACAATTTGCAACATATCTACGTACTTCGTTACTATGTTAGCAACACTAGAACAGATAACGCGGACGAGCTTTATATGATTGACAAAGGCGGTAAGAAGATAAGATATAGCGTCGCTGTATATGTAGGGATAAGCGTATAACGGCCAAACGCTAAATAGATACAGCGGTGTCCAATAAACAGAGTACGTTGTCACGCTGTAAACCTAGCCTTTACAGCTACTAAACTCTACGGCAAGGTGGTCTACTGGAAAAAATTAGGGTCTGACGTCTCCAACTTCTGGCAAAAAGCAATGAAGAGCTCCAAGAGGTTAATGTACCTTCCCTTGTCCTTTTCCTCTTCATTCACCCAAGATATGAATTCTTCGAAGTTAACCCAACCAGCGGGTCGTCCCAAAGTCCCAGCCACATGATCAGCTTTGCCGGACTTCCAAATGTAGTATACCGCTTCAAAGATGAAACCTGCAAAAGGACACTCAGGTACTCCTTTCCCGTAACGAACCTGAGAGTGGCATGACGGCTCCTCTTTGTTGTGGTTGTAGTTCTGGGGGAGGGCACATTTGAAGCAGTAAGTGAAGCGTTGGAAGGTAAAACTTCTCTTGAAATCATAGTACATGGAGTCGAGGGGGTTGCCTGTCAAGGCGCACGCACCCTTTGCATGGGCCTGGCAGTCAACGCCAAAATGGACAGAGCAGCAATTCTGTAACTTCCTCATGTACCTGTCAAGGAGCAAAGTGCGGTCCAATCGACTGTGAAGACCTGCAGTCACTCTGGCACTCCTGGTAGATGACGACGGTGCAGGGGCTGGAAGCGATGAGGGAGGGAGTGGTGCCTTGGATGCCTTGGATTCTATTGGTAGAGAAAACTTGACAATACGTCAGCAGTGGATCGCAAGGCTTAACGGAATTGTCTCACCGAGGGGTGCGTTGGTGGAACGTCGCCATGGGGGTTGACGGCGCGTCGAAGACCAAGTGGAGTATGAGCAGCCTCCATAGCATTGAGCGCTCTCTCCATTTGAGAAGTTACTTCAGGAACCTTTTCGAACAATGCATCAGAGTCACGTGAGAAGGGTGCTTGAGAGGACGATAGTCTGGAGAAAGATGGATTGAAGGAAGGAGGTCGAGAGGAAGTAGGTCGAGAAGGTTGGGATGGGCTAGGGACCAGAAATTTGGGAGTAGCGCTTGCTGCAGGTGAGGGGGGTTGTAACGATGCGTGCTTAATTGCTCGCAAGGCAATACTTTGCATCTCACTAGCAGGATCGCAGACATCGCACTTCACCACGTTTGGCCTGTCACTGCAACGGTATGCAAAACCCCTGCCGTCCATACACTTGATGGAGGTGTACCTGCGACAGTCATTGTTAAACAGGACGTCGTCCAAGCCTTTGATGCAGTGGTAGTCTTGGTCGCTCTTGAATGAGGACAGACTGGTTTTCTGAGTGAGGTAGAACGTATGCGCCTCGCGTCCAGAACGTCCAGAACGTCCAGACATCTGGTTCACTACCATAAGACCATACTCAACCTCGCTTATCACCACGAATCGCACAGAGCTTCGGTCTACTCCCTGAGCAAAAGCAGTGGTGCACGCCATGACTTTGGTCTCTCCGTTGTCCCACCTCATGAGGTTGTGCGCTTTTGTGTTGCTTCCCTCGTGGGGAAGGTCGCTGTGAAAGACCGCGCATTGGATTGTGGTGCTGAAGTCATCTGCCTCTTTGTTTGAGTTGAAAAATACCAGCATGCGATCTGAACCGCTCATCTTCAACTGCAGCTGGCGTACAAGGGACTGGACGGATGCCTGGAAATAGTTTGGAAGGACGCGGAGGACATGAAATCCTATTTCCGGGCGATCTGTGCAGGTGCGATAGACGAGGACCTCGCTGAGCTCAAGCGAAAAGGCTTTTAAATAAGCAGCAGTGTTGGATGGGGGGGACGTAGCTGAGAGTAAGTTAATCTGCTTTGGCCACCTAGAAAATTGCGCGGCAAGACGATGCCATGGTTCCTTACGATCAGGATGACACACCAGGAAGTCGTGGTGTTCATCAACAAACATTTTCGTGAAGGAAGATCCTTGAGGCGACGCTATGAAGCTGAATACAAACAGGACGTGAGGTCAAGACAGCGGTCAATCAAGTCATGGTCACGTACACTTGGAACGCCTTAGAAGAAGCACTCTCTACCTGCACGAAGAGGATCTGAACGTCAAGGGGAACGTTCTTATCTTTGGTAAAATTGTGCGCCCTCAGCCCGAATTGCAAGCATTTTTCTACTTGTTCCTCTAGGAGAACGACAAATGGGCAGACGACAATACAGCGCTGGCTGGGATCAATGAGAGGTGCGGTCATCCACAGTGCGCTCTTGCCCCCTCCTGTCTTGAGGGTGATGATAGTGTCCTTTTCACTACTCATGACGCTCATGATAGCCTTGCACTGTTCGCGAGATTTTTCTTTGGCAGCAGGGTCTTTGAACAGCTGTCTAAATGCAGCTTGCACCTTCTGTGCCCAATCGTCCTCCTCTTCCTGGGAAGAGTGAGCCAGAATCTCGATCTCTTCGTCTTCGTCTTCGTCCATTATGATTAGATCGTCAAGCGGAGAGGAGCAAGCCTCCTTACGGAATGAGCAGGAGTCCTGGTCATCGTCAATCCATAGATCCTCTGCTTGAGAAGAGGAAGCTGCCGGAAGAGATCCCCTGCGATTTTCTTCTTTTACGTGCAAGTCCGTGGCATCAAGGTAAGAGGTCGCTAGCCGAATGCGTTTTGGGGAGTGAATAGGTCCATTCCTGCTATTTAACTGGCTTGATGATTCTTCTGTAGGAGGCCGTTTTCGACGAGCTGGAGTCATGGGAGGAGCGGCAGGACTAGACGAGGACAAGGCAAGGCGTAAAGAGGAGGATGAGGACGGCATAAAGCGTAAAGAGGAAGATGAGGACTGAGTGGGTATTCCAGTTGTATGACTGACGGAAGCAGCAGAAGGGGTGGTGAGACGGGAAGAGGAGGATGAAGATTGTGTGGGGAATCTGGTGGTATGCTGAGCGTTGTTCGAGGCAGGGCCATCTGTATATGATACAACTTAGTTGAAGTTAGCTTGGATTGGTGAACGGTACTGGATGCGTACCTTCCAACTGAACTGGGGCATGTAGTCCAGTACCAATAACAGGTTCTATTGCAAGAGCAGGAACGGGGTTCTGCACAGCATGGAGGATAGAGGGCAAGATGTCCTTCTTAAAGGCATCATGGAGTAGTGGCACGAAGGTTTTCTGCAGGTAAGCGTCCAATAACACACGGACAGTGTTTGAAGTAGCCTCAGAAATGGCCGAGACGTCAACTGAAGAGGATCCGGGGTGGTTTGAAGATGATGCAGATGCCCCGGTCGACCTTCTCTTTCGAATGGGTGCCTGGGGGTCGCCGGGACCGAGGCCGCAGAATATGTGCCATTCCTCTGACAGCCAGCGGTGCTTCGCTATGACATTGTTGGTAAGTTCAGGGACGGCGCCGTGAATGGTGCCATAATGAATATGGTCAACGTGCGTGGAGTGATCTGCGCTCTCAGCTAGGAGGTCATCGGCAAGAGAGAATGCATGGTTGGGAGAGATGAATTCCCTAGCCATGGCAATGGCGCCTTGTCTGAAGTCTCGCACGCCCCAAGCGCACTGGAAATGCTCTCGGTTGACTTGCGTGAACATTGCATACCATTCATCAGGGTTGATTCGATGACCATTGTCCATGACGAGGAAGCTGCGAGGAGGTTAGAATGAGTGTGATGCAGCGACTAGGAGACTTACCTATTGTATTCATGCTGGACCTTTTCCCCATATGCGACGTATGCCAAGAGAGATTCTGCATGTCTTAGCCCTCCGGCGAGGAACTCCACCATCCACCTTGCCAATTTTGAATGGATGAACGCAGGAGTGCAAGGATCTCTGTCAGTCATCTGGGAGGTCTTGCTGTAGCCAGATAAGAGAATGACTTCCTGACCCTGAACAAAGATGTTTCGGTGTCGTTCGGCATTAGTAGTTTGATGTTGCAAAAATTGCACCGTTCTAGTAGATACCTGTGTTGTGATATAGAGCAGGTGATATAGCGGCTTCCATACCTCACCTGTACGGCGAAGGATATCCTTTACTGCTGGCACATCCCAGGCAAGACGACCTTCCTGATCCACCATGGCTAAGTGATGGATCTCAACCAGGTGAGAAAAAAGTTCCAGCCTCAGGGAGTCAAATTGTTTGTCGTTGGCGAAGGAATGGCCGCGGGTGGAGTTAGTCATGTCATCTGCGACATGGTTGGGCAGCCCCTCCAGCATGGTGCGACCTCGGGTGAGCAGGAGGTACTTCTCCTCAACCCGTTCAAGGAGAGTCTGAATGCCTTGGCGAAATCTAGAGAGGTACAAGGTCTCCTGTCCGACTGTGATCCACTGAAAGTCGGGGTCAAGAAAAACCTTTGGCTCTCGTTGCTGATTCCAAGCCAAGGAGGAGGCATATTGCTGATACTCGAATAACATGTTAAAGGTGGTCGAGCGTCCTAGGGCTAAGACCTCCTGGTGAACCTTGATGATTCGTCTAAAGCATGGTGATGCAAGTATAAAGAGATTATCAGAGCATGAAGGAAGAAGAAAGTGGAACGACTGACTCGAATTGGGGAACGTCAGAGTCCCTCTGGTACCACAAGGCGTGGGTGAGGCAAGTGCTGTTGACAAAGTACTTTAATTTTGCCAGGTCTGGGGTTAAGTCCGTTGACTCATAGAAGTTACCGTCACGTCGCAGAGCCTTGAACCATATAAAGCGCTGGATGACATTTGCCCAGTTCTCCTCGGCATGGACGCTAGTACCATCCATCAAGGTCCATAAAAACTCATGCAACTTCTTCATGGCGCCGCCATCACTGCCTAAATCAAGGTCCTTTTGATTGATGCATAATACAAAGGCGTCCAAGGCATCAATTTGGTTGGGATGGAGACCGAAGGAGAATTTGGAAGGATGGTCTCTGGTGAGATAAAGCCGGACGATGGCCCGCAAAAACTGGACGATCAGCTCGCTATAAGAAGTATTTTTCTTCGAGATGGGGCGCCAATGATCTCTGCAGGGAGAAAGGGACATCAGAGGGTGCATGAGGGCATTGATTGGGGAAACTTACGAATCCTTCTTGATGTCATCACCATGTAAGAGAAGTTTGCAGATGGTGAATCTCTGGGAATTACCTTCCAGGAGCTCGGGTGCCATGTGAAAGTAGGCTTTCACAAGGACGTCCAAAGTGGTGAACAACCCATAAGATTCTTCTGGGCGGTGCGAACCCTTGAGGGTCTCCAAAATTTTGACCTGTGATTTCTGGCAACGAACGTCCTGCATGAAGCAATCCCAGGCCATGACTTTAATGAGGGACCGTCGCTCCTCATCAGGGACTGCGGTGCGTGGGATTGCTGGCACGTCTAGGGAGGGAGGGAAGGAATTGGCGAGGACGTTTCTGATGTCGATGGCTTTTTCAGCAGGGGGGGGTTGGATGACTACGAAGTAGACTCGACCTACAGACTCAAAGAGCTGTTGGATGAAGGCGTCCTCATAAGTCATGATGTCCTTGGATACCCTATGGACCAGTCTCCCATGGTTTATCATGGTAGTGATGCTAGAGGCGGCATAATGACAATCAGCGGACGCCATGCATACTATGCCTTTATGTGGAGGAGCTATGAGCTGAACCGGAGGGCCTTGGTGTGCAGGGATCTTGACGTCTTCTTGCCGCAGGTGGATGTTATGTTTGAGAACGAATTCGTCCAGATATTCCACCTCTTTCGGGGTGAGGGATTGGTGGTGGTGAGTCTTGCGGTGACCAGGGACCATAGCTGCAGTGAGAGACTTCTTGCAGCCCATACAGATAAAAATCTTGAGGGCGGTGTGCATGCAAATGCCGAACTGATCCAGAAGGCAAGTGGAGAGAATATATTCTTCACCTGGGCGAAGGACGACGTGACCAGTCAAGTCCGGAGAGATAACTTGGACTGACAAAGATGAGATACGAGATCAAACAAGGAGACAAAGACTGACCAGTGGGAGCTTTATCGTCCGGGAGCTGAAAAGGGTCTTCAGGACAAGTAATGGCTGAGATGGTGTGGGCTGAAGGCAGAGATGGGGGGAGAGATGGAAGGGATTAGAAGATGATGGAGAAGGAGATAGAAAAACCAAGCACCGTTGGCATTGTTAGCAAGGATGCTGTTGGGAGGATTGGGCATTCGAGCATGGACGGCTAGAGGAAGCAGACAAGTTAATGAAGGGGGAGGGGGAGAGAGATGGAGCACGTACCAACTTGAAGTTGAGGAATATTTTGAAGACCATGATTGTTTGATTGAGAGGGCGGTTCCGGGAGGAGAATATCTTTATCTGGAAAGGTGGATGAGGCAACAAAATAAGGGAAAATAGTGAGAAACTCACGTTGTTCAATGTGAGTCTTAAAGGTGGACCTCCTTTTGAACGCGCCTGAGCAGGTAGGAACAGGGCAGTAAATCATGCCATCAGAGGCTCGGGATAAGTCATACTTGACACCAGAAATGAGGACTAGACCAGGGTCAGAATTGTGCTCCCAGAAGCGTCGGTCAGACATGATTGGATGATTTAGGAACTACTAGTAGTATTGCAAGGTAGGATGCAAGACAAAGATCGGGAAGGAAAAGTTGAGGGACATAATATACCAGAATTCATGTCGAGAGAAGCGAACGGAGGAGGCAAAGAATTCAGGGACGATGAGGGGGGTCTCCACCATTTGTGAGTTTCTCCATTGTTGATCGAGCCTCGAGCGGTTACAATCACTGGTCTAATGAAAGGAACCTACCGTTGCGCTATTTGAAGGCAGCATGGGTCTCGATCGTTTCTGAGTCAAGCTCAACGATTCTCGATCGTTTCTGAGTCAAGCTCAGCGATTCTCGGTCATTTCTCGAGCCTATTTTAGATTTGATTGCCAATTAATATGACTGAATTCAAGGTGAAAAGAGTGTGTGTAGTACCCTGTAAGCATTCCGAAGTAGATCGGCTCCCAATAGGGTGGGAAACATGAATCCCTGAACACATCAGTTACATCAGTGGTAAAGACCTCAACCTCCGCTCGGTAAACATATTTCCTCGTTATTCTTAAGCTGAAGTTCACTGCCCTCGTGCATGCTAGGCTATTTTGCACTGTTCGGCCATGTTTGCGCCACTCCCTTAAACGCTCATCGCCGTGGTACCCGACCAACGCACTTGATATCAACATCCCTGACTTTGCGTAGTGTAGGCTCTCCCCAATAATATTTTAATTATGAACCCAAAAATTTGCGTCTTTGGTTTACTGAAAGTTTGAGGGCGTGATATGCAAATTATGATTGAGGTATTTGATAGGAACATCTATGTAGATAGTGCCGTATCCGTCTGGTTGCTCACGACGCCAGTCATTTTTGGCGTTTGAATCCTCTGCAGGAGTGTATAGGACAACCACAAAATGGATTGCTCTTTCTTACGAAACATAATAAGTTGTTTTCCTGCGACATTGAATGAGATGTCAACCCCACCTTGAGAATTTGAGAGCGCACGCCTTTATTTTGTATGTTGCTTCAAAATTTCGACCTTGTCCATCAAGGTGGCGGTGATTCTTCGTTTCGCCCTGGCGTGAGGAGAAGTTTGAAGAGACAAGGAAACCTCTGGAGGATGTCTGTGGCTGCCTGAGTAGATCCCTCAGACATACCAATCGGTATCTACCGTAACGGTCAGATACAAGTCATACAACCATCTAGAAGAGCTTGGAAGAACTGGTAACGTACCGAAACTGATGCGGGAAAGCGAACAAAGATTCAAGAACCTACAGGGTCGTCTGTGGGCATTACTAAGACTGCCTAAAAATGGATCGAGGAACGATCGAAAAATGACTGAGAAACTCGCCAAAATTAAAATGACTAACACTGGCGCTGGCGCTGAAGCGCGAGCTTCAGTGCCAGCACAAGTTCTCGACCATTTCTGGAGCCTATTTTGGAATAGCCCGCGTGCCGTTTGGTCCCTCATCTTCTGACTCTTCATCTCGCTCGCTCGATGGCCAAGCCATGCCGTTATGGTATTCAAAAGTGCGTTTAGTGGCTTTCTGCAATCAAATTTGACTTTGGACTCAATTCACCACTTCTACAGCCTGAGCCTGAGCCTGAGTATGATAAAAGTCGCGTGTATTGTAAAGGCGAGTGATCAGTTTTCGCGCCTTCATGATGACTCGGGTATCACGGTCTGACTCGTTGGGCTCTGCCGTGGCTCGCTCTCCGAGTCATAGTGCTACTGTTAGCCGCACTGGTCAGGTGGTTGCAAGTTCAACCTCTGCTCGTCAGCGCACTCGTGCGCAAACCGCCGCATTTCTACTTGGTATTCATCCAAACATATCCAATGTCAACGACGAAAACTGCAACCGCATAAACACAGTTCAGCATTTTTCTGAAGGACTCGGAATCACTAACCACTCCAAGGTTGGCACGGCGGAAAAAGTTATCGGACAACCGTTCCAGGCCCCTGAACTCGAGAAAGGTAAGTCGAATGCGTGCGCAGTGACTCGAGTCAGAATGCTTACAATGGAGTCATGCTAGTCGAATTTAGAGTGCCATTGCATACCTTGGATGAAATCCAAGCAATCACATACGTGGACAGATTACACTCCGAATCAGATTCTCAGCAAGACATATTTGACTCCATCAAAGCTACAATGGACGTTCCAGAGCTGTATGAACACTTGGGCTGGCGCTTATCTACCGCGCGCCGAATGGACCCACCCCATCGGCTTTTGACTGTGCATGATATTACGAGCGCCTTTAAGGCCGTAAGGGAGGAGGACAGTAGCTCTAGGAGGAGAACGAAAAAGGCTGTGATTGAGATTATCAATACCGTATGTGCCATTTTTTGATCTTTACGAGTAGTTGGTGACCTTCGCGACCTTGCAGGCGCCTGCACTGAAAGAACAACCAATACAACGAAAGGCCGCCGCAATGTCTTCTGTAGAGGTCATGTCTCCCATTCAAATCCATGATCATTTTCGACTCTCATCCGCCGCTAACGATACCATGATGATCTCCGACAAAACACTTTCAAGGCAACAAGGACACCCTGCGCTTCCTCCACCGCTCAAGCGGACATATGCCCTTTACATGGAAAGTGATGATGAATCAAGTGACAACGAACCGCCGCAAGATATAGAGGATGTCCTTACGAGCGCTCACTCTCGCTACCCTTCCATGAACTTTCGCCAGTATATTGGTAAATTGAAGGATCATGGTGTGCTATATTTACCAATTGCAGCTCATTTTGCGACTGAATTCTACGAGGAACAAATTGGCATGTCGGCAGGGGCTGCATATACATTTCAGAGTTGTGTTTCTAAAGCTTATGTCAAGGCAGAATGTGCGAAGGGGAGAAGGAAGAAGAAAGCACGAACCCATCCCGCATGACATTTTGGCCTAGGAGGATGAATAAAATATCTCGCCTGCTACTTAAAATGTTTCGGTTAATATTTTCTGATTATCGGAACGCTTGACTCGCTCCAAAAGTTAATGCGCTGAGTCTGAACAGCAAAAATGAACACATGTCACTGGCAATCGGCGCTACGGTACTGGCACTTTGAGTAGGTCATATTGCAAAACGAGCACTGGGCTAAATAGAACGAACTCCAGTGGGTTCTATGGTACATTAGTAAGGAATGTAGTAGCTATACTAAAATATGACTTACCCCCAGTCAGATGTTAGAGGTTGGGGAAAACAAAGAGCGAGCGTGGCGATACTTGTACTGTGCGTGGAGTTACATAATATGGTAACTCTGCTGGCGTAGAACGAAAGTCTAAGTCAATCGAAAAACGAAAGATATGCTGTGTACGGTATTGACGAGTTGTATTTCCAACAGATCATGCATGACGCATCATCAAAAGAGCAATAAAAGAACTTACTCTTTCCTAGAAGTGCCCGCACCCTCCCCCGCCGTAAGATAACATTGTAGCTGCTCTGACCGCAAGCCCTGTTCAACTTTCACTCTACTAATCATGACTCCCCCGGCAATATGACAAACTTTTTAGGACTGTGAGGGTCATTGGGTCTATCACAGTCAACCACAATAACAATGCGAGCGCTATCATCGGGGAGGTTCGGTGCGTAATCGGCTTTTGAAGGTAGTTGTAGAGACACTGTCTTTAACTGCCAGGGCTGTCGTCAGTAAAGGATGCAACTGTGAGGAATGTGATGTTGGGGACGCTGTGGTGCAGGGGAGCCAGGAGACGTACGAAAATGAACGAATGAAGACGAAGTAGTCCTTGTATTCTTGAGGGAATATTTTCGAACAGAACGATTTCGAGCGTCAGCGCGGCGACCAAGGCCTGTTTCGGCTGTGCCCTCTCTGAAAAGCGGATAAGTAAACAAAGTATTGTATAAGGGATGCGAGAAATTTACTGAACTTGTTGTTTGCACGCACGCGAGGATCTGTGAAGGTGACCGCGATACACCCGTTCTTCAGTTCATGACTGTTAACGACAAGCGGAGCACAAGCATCCATCTACAAAGCGACAGTGAGCGACAAAATAGTTGCATGTTTGCGAAAACCATACCTCTGATTCGAAATCAATGAAAGCAAAACTTTTGGGCTGTCCGCTCTTATCCTCTGCAAGGCGGATTTCTTTGATGGGGCCATACTGGCAAAAACAGCCACCCTTAACAACCAACCACTGCACATAGAATGGGCTCACAATCTAAAAAACTTTTCTTAGGTCTTCTTTCATCGCGAATTTGCTAAGGCCAGCGACGTTGAGTTCTTGCTCATTAGCGTCTGCATCTGAACGCTCTTTTTTGCGCTCGGAATTTGAGATGAGCATGCTGATAGCACGAGCGCCCGCTCAGCTGATGACTGCCATACGAAAGTCAGTGTCAATAGCTCATGCAAAAAGAGTATCACAAACCGGAGATGTGTACTGCAAGTAGCAAAAATGTCGCAGGCCATACTTTTGGAACCGAATCAGGTTAGGATTGAATACGCAGCGAAGTGACTCACCTGGCCGAACAAATCACGAATAGATGTATTATCGAACTTTCTGGCAAGTTTGTGACATACAACGTGAATCGCCATGCCAGATGCATGCCAATTTCGGCCTCGTGTATCCTCTTCTTGTCCTTAGGAAGCAATACACTACATCTGACGTTGAGAACAAGAGCAACAGTGTAATGAGCGCTTGAGCATTGACCGCAATGAGCTACAAAGCACTGACAAAGCGCCAGTCCAATTTTCCATCAATTGCATCATGTGATCGGTAATTTTAATCCATCGATCGACCAACAAGTTACCTTTTGTTATCATGTCTCTAGTGCAGGAAGCTAGAATTCGATCGAATCAAGATCAAATAGACATAGCGAGATGTGAAATAACATTAACATTGGCAGCTACTTAGAATAGACTCCAGGTACTTAGTATTCATTAGTGAGTGTGACTATGAGTTGTAATGCCTGCGAGATTTCTCTGAGCAGCGCCTCCAGCGTGATGCACCCCCTCAGTCTGAGTACTATTATCGTGGTGCGCTGAGTTGTAGTAGTATCGTGCAGCAGCTGGTCATCTGCCTCCGAAGGATATATAACAATGTCCGATTGAAGATTGGCTGAAAGAATCTCATACTTAACACGTACCGGCCGGACGTTGCCTACTAAGTTTCAAAAATGATTGGTTATCCCTATAATTGCGCGCTTCTCTGTGAAAGATTGGGGCCATGGCCGCCATGTGTATTATCTAAAATGGTCACGCGCATACCGTATTTGCAAATCACAGACCATGCTTGCAGTATCTTCACACTCCCATAGATTGCCCTCCTCCATATAGACCCCAGCTGGCCCTGGCGATTTTTGATGCGACTTCATCTCCACAGACGTCATACATGAAGTTACTGGGATCGCCATAGCTGTTGGCAAGTATGAATACTTGAGTCCTGCTCTACAGAATGAAATATTACCATACCGTGTCAAATACTGTGACATCTGCCTGCAACTCAGTGCCATCAGCAAATCAATGGCCGTTTTCTGTAAAAGATTTGATCGCAGGGCCGCTCTTGATTTTGATGTCTCCTTCAAAGTGTCTCCGTCAGGTAGACTCGCTCGCTCCAGAAGTGTCTGGAAGTTGTTAGTTGAATGCAGTAGCCGCCGCCGCCGCCTCCAGGTAAAGGGACATAGTACCCGCCTCATGATTAGTCTTAGAGCCAACCTTTACTAGTTTATCTACCTGTGGATATGATCAATCCCATCTGGATGTAAGCTTTCGAATTGCTTGACACACTTGTCTGCGGTCTCAGCGACCGCAGGAGCTATACGTTGATGCAGCCGTCTAACAAATGCCCAGGGCAGTGAGGTGTTATGAGTATAAGCCAGTTCTGTGGGGAAGTCTTTGATTCTGCTCATGCGCACAATACGTCGACCGTCAAATATTATCAATCTCCCTGTGACCAGTATGGTAGTACATGCTAGGTGTTTATGAAAGTATAGTACATATAACAGTGCTCCAAGGACGCCACCTTCGAAACAGTAAAATTG
Source organism: Suillus sp. MG131 (assembly GCA_003313855.1). Lineage (NCBI taxonomy): Eukaryota > Fungi > Basidiomycota > Agaricomycetes > Boletales > Suillaceae > Suillus > Suillus sp. MG131. Next base: position 24,382 of record QLOO01004788.1, on the reverse strand, counting down.
AGTACATCCAAAGGTCATGCACCACTCACTCCCCTAAGTCATTTGCCCACCACGGGTGAAAATATCTGCGGTAAGTGCAAGCTGTTGCTCCTCTGACATAGAGTCGTAGAGATTAACTAGTGTCAAATGGTATGCTCGCCTGGGTTCGTTCACATCAAATGAGTCATCCATGAAAACACCAGTAGATAGCTGGTGCATCGCCCAAGCATATAGCGCGCCGGTGAGTGTCAGCAGTGACCTTATGTTCCTCTTGGGACCATTGCCAGTATAACGTTGATAATTGAGATCGTGGAATAGCAGGTGCCTCACGAAGTCCCGCACGGCTGGGTGCCCAAAGGGCACAATTACAAGCTGTCCTTGCACCTGCCAACTTGTCATAAGCATTATGTGTAAGGAGGTAAGACCCGATTGCTCACGTATATCGGTCCATAAAGGAACGCGTTATTTGTAGTGAGGTTTGTGATGACGGCGGCGACCTGCTCTTGGATTTGCGAGGCCAACACGTCATGCAGTTTATAGCCCGAAGCCAGGTGGACCCGTACGAGGTTCTTGATACAATCCCTTATATTCTTGACGGTGTTAGCCATTACCACTATGTGCGCTCGTCCTTTCTTACTCTTGCTCCATTTGGTTATTTCAGCTGTTCTTAGTGTTAGTGGTCGTCAGTTGTGAGTATGATATTATCAGACTGACCATTTTGATATTTTGCCACCATGACCTCGAAACTTGTTCGTGCCAATTCTGCGCTGTCATTCGTCGACATTAAAAAGGAGCGTTTGAATATCTCCATCTTCATGTGTTCTCGTGCACGGTGCTGCATCTGGGAAAACAGCTCTGGACCAAACATGATGGTTGTGGGTAGTGGTACACTCGCTGCAGGGAGCATAGCAGGCAGTAGTACCGTTGGAGGTAATACTGTGACGGGAGGTGTCAAATCCATTGCAGAAGGCAAGCATATAGTTGGCGCTGGAGAGTGAGGAGACCCAACCCCATCGTCACCACGACCAGAGGCGATTGGGCTTGCATGAGGTTGAAGCGGCCTGGATGGGATGGGATACGGCATGTATCGATTTGATTGTGGGGGAGGATTGAAGCGTGTCGTGTATAAACGGGAATTCACTTCACAAGCAACGTGCTGTGAACTTCCTTGGGCCTGCATCTCTGAGCCAAGACCCAGTGAACTACCAGCCTCTGCTACAGGCGCATCAAAGACACTGAAGCGCATGGTCTGATCATAATACAACGCTGCCGCTGCATGTTCAGATTCTGACTCGCGTAGTTGACCCTCTGGTATGTGGGAGGCAGGCTGGGGCACGCACTGGCCAGGAGAGGTATTCCTGTAGAAATGCGCGTAGTTGGGATGCAGCAGATCACCGGGTACGAGTAGGTCGTCCTGGGTAGGTGAATCCATCTGGTTAGTCCACCAAAATTGCTGCTGCCAATCTGTAGGTAAGTGTGCAGCAGCAGCACTGGCAGGGTCACTGTCATAAGCCTCCAGGGAGTCCAAGTCACTAGCACTACCAGCGTTAAAATCGTCAAGTTGCAGTGGCCACCGGTGTGTTGGAGACGGTATTTCAGACATGATTGGCCTGAGGGCGATAGTGGGCAAAGTCACGTCTAGTGAGTTACACCTGCACTTAAAGCTGGAAAATTTAGTCTATTGCTTGTTCATTACAATCTCAACTCCAACGACGCCGCTACAATGTCTCCGTAGAGAGTAATAGGAGTCTTTAGACCAGAAAAGTCAAATTGCTGGATCTTATTCGGGACGATTGGGATGACGAAAACAGATTCCAATAGACTGGCGAATCTATAATGTCCAGCTCCAGAAGGCAAACACAATACAACTAACATAATGGATCCTGTTCCAAAACAGGAATCTAAGATGGCATCTTGAATACGTACTGCGCTCAGTCTTAAGTTAGAATTTGTACACCAAAGCGGCGGAACAAGAAATGGAGGTAGACAACGGCCTGGGCCATGTTATTTGATCCTGACCTAGTACGCCAGTTAAGGAGGCAATCTGAATCCTACATAGGCATAGGCCAGTGCCTTGCTTGAGCTTTGCTGCATCCTGATATGGAGTAAATACCGATCCCGCTTTGACTTTGACAAACTTCACCTCAAATCTTTCCAACTCCGCCAACATTCATAACAATCCCTCAGGGCATTACGAGTTTTTGAACAGTAGGCAAAACATGCAGGTCTGTTTTACTCCTCCGCTGAGCTCTCTCCACGGGATGAACGAGTCTTGTCAAAGACCCGTTCGTAACCTCCAATCTCCATTTTGTGACCGTACTCTTCAACTGTCTCCATCTTCTGATGACGCGAGCAATGATTCATCCCTTGAAGATGAACTTCGTGCACTTCCAGGTCCCCCTTCTGGCATCATGCGTAACCTATCACGGCTTGTGACTCGTGCACAGAGGCAATTCAAGCCTTATAACCCACACCATAGCCATGCACCTAATGCGATAGAGCTCCGGTTTGTCCACAGGTCCGTTGGGAAATATGCCAACGAGACTGATATGAGTCTGGCTGACGTGCAAGAGGTATGTTGGCTATGTATCTACCACTTCACAATGATAAGCATTATACTAGGGCAAAGGTATCTTCGAGCGTGGCCTGAAAGGCATGTCTCACAAGACCGTCACCCAAGCTGTTGTCGCAAAACAAGCGACTCGCGAATCAATGCGCTTACGTGTTCTCACAACAGCTTGGGAGATTGAGGCGAATCTGCAACGCATCAAGCTTCTTGAATCCATTCTGGAACAAAATGCTCTAGAATATGGCCGTAGCATTTCGGATGCTTCATATTTCCAAAGACATTTGGTGGGAGGCGACAGGCAGGAGCTTGAAGCCAGCATGGACTTCAATGTCGGCGCCCATAGTCATGATCTTGCATCATTCATTGTTGCTGACGTACAACTTGACCACATTGAGGCTCTCGCACGCAAGTTGAGTCTGCCTGAGGAACCTCCCATTGAGGCCGCTGTGACGGCATAGTCCTCCAACTCCAGTCTGTAGGTGACATGATTGCCATACGATTGTCTTTGCAATACTGATTATTGATTGTAGGGTGTAATATGCGTTGTGATTGTTGCTGTAAATAGGTGACAGATTCAGCGTGGCAGACGAATCCCCCCCCCTCCCACACATACACAACCAGTGACGTGCGATGAATATTTAACTCACATGTATTCTGTGGACTACATCATAAATTAATGTATGATTTTGTAAGCGGAAACACATCCGAGACGTCAGGCTACCGCTCGCGTTATTACCAGTGTCATCCCTAATGTCCGAGACTTGGAGAGACAGATGCCATCTAAGCAATTACGATCTTTCCTCTCGTTCAATGATGATCTGGAACGAGGTTTCACTCAAGTTACACACTAAGTCTAACATCTAATGCGTATGTTATAGACACGAGATGTATAAATGCTTGAGGAAGATTTGAAAATTTGAAAGTTCGCACCGCAGTTCACACTCCGTAGTCCCTTGATATTGAACAGGCGGTCGGACAGACTCAGCTTCAACAGCATAAGATTATAAATATTATTAAGCTGTGAGCGAAGTCGGGAACTGGCGCGTCCGCGGCCTTACGATTAGATCCTTGGTCACAGGGCTAAGCGCTTGTTATACTGCTGTGGTTAGACATGTGACTTTGAAGACTTTGAGGACGGTGTTGGACCTGCAACTTCTCAGCCTTCAAGGACCTGTGACTTCTAAGACTTCGATGACATGTGACTTCTAAGACTGAGTACATGTGACTTTATTGACGACATAGTTAGACACGTGACTTTGAAGACTTTGAGGACAGCGTTGCGCATGCGACTTCTAAGACTTCGAGGACGTATCTGACTTTACTGGGCAATGCGGTCACGTGTGACAACAGCAACCACTTCTGTCAAAGAACCCAATTTTACTTCATCATCTCAGTTTGGTCGGACCTCAACTAATGATACCTACTGTACTCCCTTTGCACGGCTCCGGATCACCAATTCTCACCTTACCTTCCTCGTGTAATTCGCGAGGAATGTAATATCGACCATCAAACCATTGCCAGTTTGCACCCTACCTACGTGAAATTCGCGAGGGACATAGCATACTGCCAGTTTCTGTGAACCATCCCCAGCCTACTGCACTTTGAACAGGATCGCAAGTGTGCGCCCTACCTTCCTCGTGAAAATTGGGAGAGACGTAGCATACTGCCAATTTCTGCGAACCGTCCCCAGACTTACAGTTTGCGCCCTACCTTCCTCATGAAATTCGCGAGGGACATAATATTGATAATACCAAATGTCTGCCTTTCCCCAATATTGATGTCCTCCTGTCTATTGTCACCACTTGTCATCAGTCGCATCATTATGTCCTCCAATCAGCTTGTTCACCCTCAACAGCTATGGACGCTACCGTTGCATTGATGCAATAAGATGTGAATCAGTTAGAAAATCGAACGGCTCACCATAACGAACAGCTTTGACTTCATGAGATCGCGCTCCAAATCACTATCAGCTTCGCCACAATCTATTATTTGCCCATGGCAGCTCACTTTGATATCTTATTCTATGAGAATGTTGGTATGCCGGCAGGCGCTGCATATACTTTCCAGATGTGTGTTTCCCAAGCTCACATGAAGGCGGAACATGTGAAGGGAAGAAGCAAGGCCAAAGGGAAGATGAAGGCATGAGTCCAGTTTGACGACAAGGACAAATAAATTTTTCGCTTTGATGGAACTGTCGTACATACCATACATTTTTGACGTAACTAGATATTTGGCGGTACACCCTTTTGCGTTAAGATACGTATGGTTAAGGCCTTCAACTCAGCCTGTGTCAATGATTCAAACCTTGCCAGTAGCTTTTCATGAAGATCGGTCATCCCTTTAGAAGTCAACATGAAACCGAGTTTAACAAAAGTACCACTTTTGTGTTGGGACAACACCCATGCAATCACTAGACCGATGAACGTGAGGAGTGGCTTGAGGTTCAAATCAGGGCTGATGTACTGCTCATAGCGAAGTCCAGAATATAACAATTGTTTCGCAGAGGTGCACACAGCAGCATTTCCAAAGGAAATAATGCGCGTAACCCCATCGACCTGAAGTAAAGGCCATCAAGATTTAGAACAAACTTGAAGCCTGGGCTCAGCGACTTACCTCAATAGGCCCGTTAAGAAACTCCTCCTCCGTAGTGAGCTCTTTGATGAAGGTCATGAAATCTTGTTCAGGCATCTCGCTGAAGGCAGTCCAAATGCCATATATGGATTCACAGCACGCTCCCAAACAATCTTTGATTTCATCCCGGATGAATTTTTGAGTTTGGGAAATTTTGTCTACCTCACGGGTTCCGGCGCTGCTGTTAGCCCACTCGATAAGATCGACTGTATTCAGTCGTTAGTGGCTATTGATCTCAAGTAATTTTGAACACTTACGATTATTTTGTCCGAACGTCGTGACTAAACTGCCGCGCGCCTGGTCTCTCAAGGCACTCGCATTCATGGAAAACCCGTCATTGCAATTGAAGATAGCACGCTTGAAATGCTCGCGAGATTCTAGTAATAGCCTCGGTAGGGAATCGAGACCCAGCCGCAGAGGCAGTCCAGGAGGCAGACTCTTTGGAAGCGTTACTGCTACACCACTACTTGGACCGGGGGCCAAGTCTAAGTTTGAGTCCGAAGGTATCAAACTGCTAGTAGTTTGAGTAGCGCTGTAGTTGGCAATGGCCCTATCCAAGTCATGATGACGCGCATTCAAGTTGCGGCCAGATTGACGATATGGAACAAACCGATGTAATGGCACGCTGGTGTTGAGCCGAGGGACTGATAGTAGTCTTGCGCTGAATTCTGCAGGGGTTCTGGGTCAGCAACAGAATTACTGCGAATTGATGATGCTTACCGATGGTGCGTGAACTGGGCATGCGTGAGGGCGCCTGATGGATGACCAGACCTGACTTGGAGTGGGATGTGGAAGGCTCAGGCTCTCGAGGAGACGCGTACGAATCAGTATAAACACTGCTGGGATCTGGGAGTGCTACTTGGTGACGTGTACCAGAGAAACTGTAATTGCGAGGTACATTATATGTAGACCAGGTACTAGGCGATCTGAGTGAAGCTTCCCAACCATCATGACTCTGAGCGTCCCACTGTAGCCGTAACAGCTCAGGCTGACTCTGACATGGGTCCACACTGAACCTGTGGGCTGCAGGTGCTTTTGAAAAGTTAGTAACAAAAAGTGAGTGCAATGAGTAATGCCTACCAACGGTCTGTGAATCTGGCGTGCCCAGTGAGGGCGCCTGGTGGGTGACCAAGTTTGACTCTGCGTGGGATGTGGAAGGCTCAGGCCCTCGAGAAGTATATGAATTGGCATAAAAATTGAAGTTGGGATCAGCAAGTGCTGCTGGTGGGTGCCAGTTGCCAGAGAAGCTGTGATTGGCAGGTATATTGTATGGGGAACAGGTACTAGGCGATCTGAGTAAGGCCTCCCAGTCATTATGACTCTGAGCGTCCCACTCAGGCTGTTGTTGTGATACTGCCGGCTGACTCTGACACACTGGGTCCAACGATGAGTGATCATCATTGAATGACTCAGAGGTTGGAGGCGGCAGTAGTGGCTGCATGATCTGGCCTGGGTACTGGGTACTAAATGTCACAGAATTGGAGCCTCAGCCTTGCCGCTGCAATGATAACAAGAATCACTGAACCGACTATCTTCTTTAATAAGATCATGTTAGTCGCAGTCACGGCGGAGCCAGTACTAGTAGGGGGTGCCTACTGTGACAATAGACAACGGCATTGAAATTGGGGTGAATAGTAAGTACTAGTAAGTAGTACGCAGCATTTTGGAAATGGGGGGGGCACGTACTAGCCACATTCCTTGAAGCTCCATCGATCATCTAAGCCGATCAAGAATCCATTATCTCCGAGTCAGGGTTTCCGCCATAGCCGCTTGATTCCAACTGACTCCAGGGTCTAGACACCAGTCAAGCGATTCAATTGCCCCGACATCAAGGCGACAACCTTAATGAGTGAAATTCAATAAACACGAATCCATCATGATCAAATTGAAGTTAGCAGTTCTCCATGGCTGTAACCTTATCAGCGCTATCCCTGACCATAGAACCATACTAGAAGGGGTTCCGCCAGGGAGTTCGCCGTGTTCAAATAGAAGACCGTGAGAGCCAGTCCCAAATTACGTCTCAAGGGGTTACTTTGAGACCCAGCTGGTCCAGCTTCATATCCACCGTCGCCGCTGGCAGCTGACCTTGATATACGTACAATGCACAATCAACTCACCACTCCTCCGAGTTCTATCGCGACTAGCAAGAGTCCTGATAGCAGTCCCAACAACTCTTCCAGACGTCTGAGGAATAGACATCTGAGTCCCAAACCATATGAGCGCCATATGGCGCCCACCATTGACGACAGCAGTTCATCTGATGATGAACTTCGTGCGCCTCCACGCATTCCCCCTGTGATAAATAATCTGTCATACTCTGTGAAGTGTGCAAAATCACAGCTCAAGAGGTCTTGCCTGAACACTTCGGATGAGGAAGATGATAGCCAAGAGGTACTATGTTAGCACATGGGTATACCGCTCTATATTGACAAGCACCCTACCAGTCTGAGAGCCAAGAAATCTCTGAGAACGGCCTGAGATTTGTTTCTATTCAAATGGTCACGCAAGCCATCGTCGCGCATCAAGCTAAGCGCGAATGGCAGCGCGTCCTTGCCCTGGCAACTGCATGGGAAGTCGAGGCCGATGTTCAACGCGCCACGTTCTCTCAACTAGTTCTCCAGCAGAACGCTACAGAATATGCTCGTACCAGCACAGAGACCAAATTCCTCCAAAAACTTTTGGCTCGAAGAAGTGACATGGAGCGCAGAGCTGATATGGAGGCGAAAAAGAAACGATATCAGCGTGAAGTCATGGCCTTCTGTACTGCTGATTCGCAACTTGATCACGTCGAGAGTATTGCGCGCCACTTGTGTCAGCTCGAGAAAGATGCAGCTGTTGATGATTATATGGTGAACAGCAATGCCCCCGAGCACGAGTTGGAGGTCAGGCAGGCCTCTGGCTCCAAGTCCGAGTTTGGCGGCTGAGGTGAGGCCATTATCATTCTCATCTTTGTGGTCCTAATGAACTGAACACGAAGCAGAAATTGTCTGTTGTGAATACTTATTCCGGTGGCGTCACGGACCTGGCCAGACGTAGTACCTCGTGCACTCAACCATTTATCATGTATCTGCCAGAAGTAGTATAGCCCATAGTTGTTTGACATGTGTGAGCTCTGTCCCTTACTGCTGTCTTTCTTAGTGCCATTCGTATTGGAGAGAATCTTGACAGATGATTGGTATTGCACAATGTATTCAAGTTTGTTTTGAAGTGTCATAATTGTTCAGCAAGCTGCGCAGAAGGTGCAGTTATCTTTCCGCCAATTGCAAGGGGTGACCCGAAGAAGACCACGAGCTACGGACACATTGATAGCAGTATCTAAACAAGGAAATCAAACTATATAGACATTGATACATCTGGTATCAATTGCTAGAATAAAATCATAGTTAACAAGGCCAGGGTTAAGTGAGGACAGAATATAGGACCTCACTTGTCTCGGCAATTCTTCCACAGTTGACCATGTGCCATGCAGTTCATCTTGGGGCGTCGCTGCATCGCACGATTGGGGGGAAAATATCTGGAGGCCAATATATTTGGGTGAGACTACGATAAGGGAATGGCGTGAAGACTAAGTACTAAGTGTGTGGGCGAAGGCGCGAAGCGCTTCCGGCCCCAATCAGAGATCTGCCAAAGAGAAAAAGGTGAGCTGCGAGGGTGGGCGGCCAGCCTCGCATGGATCTGTCTCGGAGGAGGGATTATGCTGATCAGGACCACAAGAGTGATTGTTAGTATAATGCGAGGCTCTTCACTGCGTGCTGGGGAAGCGCAGTGATGCTAAGGGAGTGGAGGGTGGGGAAAAGAAAATGCTCGAAAGGACTTAAGTCTACGAGCCAAGTGGGAGAGCGGAAACAAGATCCGCTCGCCCGAAGACTATACTCTAATCATCCGTTCGTGCCTCGCTACGTAATAGAGAGGCAAAATCGAGCTCAACGATTCCTCTTGGCATCTCTAATATAGCCCCAGGACCATAAAATTTCTCTCGGAGAGCGGGCGGTAGGTAATAAGAGCTGACGATTTGGTCCTACCACCCATCCATCAGCTCCGAGTAAGATGGAGGTTGAACCGCGGCCATCGTGGAAGGTACCCTCGAGTAGCTCAGCTGCGTTGAACAACGCATGTGTTGAGCTGGATGAGAAATAAATGGAGTGATGGTCCCGAGTGCTGGTTGACACGGTAGTGCTACCCTCCGTCTGATGCATGGTTGAACTTGGATCCGGTGAGACAGTTAAACATTCTTGCTTGGTATACTTCTGCAATGGCCACCTTGCTGCACGAGAGGCAATGATAAAGCAGACGTTGTCGGGGAGTGCGGTGATCGGGAAAATATCCCTGTCGTCTGAGTCATGAAGCTCAAGATCGAATGTGGTGAGATTGTTCTTACTACACGATCATCGTCGTATCCCTAACAGCTTTCCAGAGGTTGTTGAACCAGCTAATGATACGTCATACGGACTTGCTGCATCGGTGTTCACCAAGGATATCAACAGAGCAATTCGCGTTGCACACACTCTCGAAGCTGGCATGCGTTCCGGTGTTCCCTTTATTATCTTGCGTGTTTGCGATATACATTTTCCACTTATTTGCTGGCTGTGAGTGTATTGATCCTTTCTCAAGCTTGAGCCATGCTGATCAAAGTTGGTTCTCACTGTTCTCAGCATGCGAGATATTACTTCTCCTTCGAGCTCAAGGCCGCTCCTGGGGCGCAGATGTCTTTGATTCTTTGTGCTTTCCGGCTGAACGTTCTGACTCTCGAGCATAGTAGAAGCAGGGGCAGGAGGTCGGTCCTCATGTTCAGGCCGTCCAGAGTTAGATATAGAAAAATCATAGAGATGTCTTAGCGCGCTAGATGTTGGGTTAGCTCTGATGACTTCAGGTAACATCTCTATAAGCTCGGCTATAGTCTCGGCTGACAGAGATGTCCATATATCAGCTATAGTGGGAGACGTTTGAATGTTTGAAAAAGCAAAGTGGAGAACAAAGTGCGCAACGCAGCAAAGGGGCAGCGGAGAGCGGAGAGCAAAGAGCTGTGGAGCCAAGCGCTGACCCAACAGAGTGAACGCTTAAATTGAACGTATGACACGCTTACATTCCTTCATTGGAAACTTCGGCGTAGGGCTCTGCCTCATTGAGCAATGAGCTTGGTCTGCCATCGTCTACAGAGTGATGCGCTTTCTAACGAGCAGCGCAGAATTTCACGTTTTGAATGGACCGCTCACCGTCTCCGTTTCTGCCTTAACCGTGAAAGTGGGTTTTGTCTCTGCGGTCCTCTCTACAGGTACCGCATTGAGCTAGGAGGTGGAGGTCGTTATAACCCCGCAGTGGCAGCTTTGTCATTTTCCGGGCTGAAGATAGATTTTATATGTAGATTTCATACAACGTACGGCTGTACTTAGTTGCGACTTTGTTCTGCTTCATTCACTACTCCACGACCATGTACCACAGAATGTTTGTAAAGTCCGAATAATACCCAAGCTCTTCACCGTGCCTAACATCCTGCCCGTGAATCCTCAGAGGAGGATGCGAGGGCTGATCTCGATCTTGGGTCATCGGGATCGAAGGACGAAGAGCCCTGTCACAGGTTACCTACTCTACCAGAAGGCACGCTGCTAGCCCAAGAGGTGGGCAAAAGTAAAATTCCGGATATGTAGCGTCCTTTTACATAAGCTTTCAAACCTTACTGTACAACCACTTGGACTTTCCAGCCAGTCGATCTGGGTTACATGATAGCAGCGCAAGATCTTAATAAAACGCTTCGATAACTACTGAAAGGGGGCATTCTAGATACTGTAGAAAACATCTAGATAGCCGATCTAATCAGAAACGTGTCTTGAAGGGCGCTGTCCTCTAAATCCAAGATTTTGGATGTCATGGGTATAAACACGTGATCAATATATGCGCGTCGAACGCGTAGTTGTTATTGGTGCGCCTCATACTCTCATTCTCTTATGTTTTGCTATGGGTTCACTACAATGGCATTTACAGACCTTCGATTCATCAAGCTACGAGATATCAGACGATGACAGCGACTGGGACACGAGTTCGAAGCACTCATATATCAAAGCGACCTAGACTTGCGATCACACCATTGTCGTGATTCGACCGATTCATCTGGGACTCCGCAGACTGCCTTGGATTGTTTTCTCGATTCTGTATTGCCACCAGAAGATCACACAAGCGATCCCCACTATCTAGGGCGATTGAACCCCTACGATTCGGAAAGTATCGCGGAATCAGAATCATCAAATCTTGATTCAGAATACGACGACGACGACGACGAATTACTTATACTAGATACTCCCGAGGCCCTCTACAAGTTATATCACAAAAATAAGCTTCAAGCTCGCATCGGCTCTTTGCAACGGATGGAGCTTCTGTGTCCTGATTGCGGTGAATGGTGTCAGACGGGTGTTCACTCCAAAATTGGCCTTTGGGCCGACGGACACTTCAGATCTTTCAGCAATCACCGAGGGAGTAGGAAGTGTGAAGCTACGGCTAAAAAAAAACTGTGCAGCTGGGAAAATGGCTGCTGTGACGACATTGCCTCGTTCCGTTACATCAGATACTGATAGGTACGCCTCATTTTACGTTCATTTCCGCTCAATTCTCACATCACCGATCGATTACTCATCGATGGTATTTTCCTACAGACTTTAGGCATGCTCAATTCTTACTAGTGTTGCCGCCGAAGCGAAGTGACTTCGAGGTAAATTCGCTTCACTTCGAAAACGTGAGACTTTGGTTGACTTCGTTGTTCCGAAGTCAGTCGAAGTGGCACTTCGTCCACTTCGAGAGGTGAATCGAAGTTACCATATAGATTAATCATTAACACTTGCATGTCTGGAGCCTGTTATGTCCCTCCTATCTATATCATATTTCATTGTAAAACATCACTATATGTCCTAAGTACATTCAATATAGGCTTCTCACACATGATCTCGAACATTCGCCAAGTCGGTTCTGTGATTGAATCGAAATTTGAGAGAAAGGCTACCCTGAAAGTTTCACCCTCACAGTCTCTGACTCTCTGTCTTGAAACGAAATTTCCACTACTCCCCATGTACAATCCAACAGCAGGTTTTCTTCCTAGTAGTCGGTCACAGTTTCCTTCGTACTCACCTGCAACACTGGGTATCCCAAGACCCGAGAGCTCCAATAGTCATAGCCCATCAGTTTCACCATTAGTGACACCAAACGGATCTTTCGATGCTTTGCGAAACCTCTCTCCGCCTCTGCATGCACCTCCTGGTAACCACTATGCCCAGTATATGATGCCCATGCAGCATGTCGAGCTGCTGCAGCAGATGTGGGGCAAAAAGAACACATATTCCCGCTGCTGTTTCGCATTGCAATGGACGTCCTTCCCACGCAGGCTTCATCTGTCCCTTCTGAACGAGTCTTCTCATCCAGCAAAGAGACATGCACGGATCGGCGCGCCAACCTCTCGCCAACTGTTCTCGAAGCTTTACAGATACTTAAGTTTACTTACAAGCAAGACCGGTTGAATTTCACATCCCATCTTGTTGCAGAAGAAGATTATACTATTTCAGGGCCAGTATCTAGGAATGCCATTGATGAGCTCATGGCAGCGGGCAAACTCGACGAAATTGCTCAGCTGCTCGCAAATAAAAATGAGGACCATCTTCATCTTAGATTTCTAGTATGCTAGCTACTAGTTACATTTGATTACTAATGTATTCTACTTGTCTCTGACTTCGCGAAGTGTAACAAAGCGCACTTCGAAAAACTTCGTTGACATTGAAGTCTACCGAAGTGTCTCGTATTTCCACTTCGATTCACTTCGATTCGCTTCGCGGCAACGCTAATTCTTACGATGTCAAGTTCAAGGTGTGTCAAGTCCCACCATGCCTTAAGCCAAACAACATAGGCAACCGGCGAGACCCCTTTTGAATTGCCGAAGCCATTGAAGCAAAGACACCGTCACGCCAATGATCTAAGTTTGAACGTAGATACTTTACTGTGGTCCACTGAGCTGATTATATGGGCCACACGAGACACCGGACAGCGAATATTGGAAGCACTGTGCTTGTTCTTGTGGAAGATGCAGCAGTATGATGACTGTGGTCACCATTGTCATTGTCAGGAAAAATGAAGTGCTCGAGTTCAAGACGAGCGCGCTGTGATATACCTAACATAGACAATGAGGCAGAAAGGACAGTTAAGAGGTCACGGAATTCTTGTTGTCGCTGCATGAGCGTGTCGCGCGATGGTTGTTGAGAGTGAGCTTGGCTTCTGCAAGCCAAATGGGGTCTCGCCGGTTGGTTATGTTGTTTAAGGCACGGTGGGACTTGACATCGTAAGAATTGAGTACGCCTTAAGGCGCATCTGATGTTGGTGGTTCGAAAGAAAAAGTCTGATGGCACGGAAGGGCATAATATAGGGAACGCCTCAATTGTGTAAAGTCCGCCGGCATCAACCGCCAGAGACACGTATACCGGAAGTTACCTGCTGGGCTTAAATTATGATTGGTCATCCCCATATTATTTGGGCTTCTCGCAAATTATTCTCCTTTTCGATCTACCATCCCTGTTTAGCCTGATATGTAATCACGCGCTCATACATAATGTACATGTCGCGCTCACTGGGTCCATCGCGTTCATCGACCTCATTTATAAGCATCCACAAATAGTGTTTGATCTCACAATTAGTACTATGCCGCCCTCTTCGATTGCTACAGTATTATGAACCAGATAGCAAGTATTATAATTTTTCCATTGCTACAATCACAGCGCTTGTTCTCTCCCATACTTGGTTTTTCTATTGTTTGATAGAATGTTGTATGCCGGTTTGAAGTCTGCTTACTTTTAAACTCTTCCTACATCCTCCTCTAAGGTACTAAAGTGACGTGTATCCTGCTATGCGCAAGTAAAATCAAAGTCACTGTAACGGTGCTCAAACATTGTTTCCTCGCCCCCCATTCTCCTGTTTCAGAGCAAGAGATGATGAATGATTGCGATGAATTTCTCTGTGATCGGATCTTCTTTGTCCCGGCGGTATCAACAGGTTTGACCTCAGCACTGCCGTTCTACCGCTGTACCTCACAAACGCATCTTCCATCAAGTCGTCCAGATCATCCACCATGGCCCGTGCCTCCTCCTTCCTTATGCAGAGTAGGGAGATGACTCACAACGCAAACATAGAAATGCAGGTCTGCACTCTTAAATGGATGTTACACTTCAATAGCGTTATAGCGATGACCGCTCGACTTGCTGCCTGTAGCGGCTCTCAGTGGCGACGACTACTTCTGCGACTTCTAAGACTTTCAAGACACTTATCTCCCTTATTGTTCCTATCCTCCGCCTCTTTCATATCTCAGTCTTGCATTTTTTTCTCTCGCATTCATCGTAGAAAACGTCGCTGTTCAACGTTCAACCTCAAGATCAATTTCCTTGGCCATCACATCTCTGCTCGGGGCATCAAGCCTGACAAGTCCAAGATCACACACGTCCTCGACTGGCCAACTTCGAAGACTGAGATATGAAAGAGGCGGAGGATAGGAACAATAAGGGAGATAAGTGTCTTGAAAGTCTTAGAAGTCGCAGAAGTAGTCCGTCGCCACTGAGAGCCACTGAGTGTCTTTGAAAGTCTTATAAGTCGCAGAAGTAGTCATCGCCACCGAGTGTCTCGAAAGTCCTATAAGTCGCAAAAGTTGTCTGAACAGCCTTTGTGTAACATGTACAAGTCGCCAGAGTCTCAAATTGCGAAAGTTGGCGTATTGGGAAAAACCGTCTATAAGTCGCACGTCTGAAAAGTCTCCTGAGAGAAGTCCCCAATGTCACCACGGATCATTGTTCAAGATCTGAGTAGTGAGTACTAGTTCCCGCACTTCTAAGACAGTTTCAAGACACCATATCTATATAGTGTTGTCGGTAATCTGTCATAAATATGCATTTTTCAAATTTCGATCGAGATTAACGTTCATCTTGTGCGATCGAAGACTTAGCATCTAGCACATGCACGCAGATATGAATTGCAATATATTTCCTAAACACTTCAGTTCGACTGGCGTGTTTGACTCGCTTGCCACCAATTTCGATTCCTACCGCTGCAGCTGCATTCGAGTCTGCTCGTCATTACCGTAAATTAGCTTGCGGCGTACTTCACTATTGAAGGTACCTTGATTCTAGAACAGGGTCCACGCTCATTGTATCACGCTCGTTCTATTTTCTGTTTAGGTGTGTGTGGGCCTGTAGACGGGCAAGATATATGGTATAGGCGTATTATAGATGCTCTAACCAATAATCTCATTCATCGCCTGAGTCACCGTCACCCTCAACATCAGTGAAACAAAGGTGCTTGAGAGTCCTGGATTCCTCGTAATCTGACTCAGTGACGTGTTCCAGTTGGCGTTTGCGATACCCTGCGCTGGGTGCTCCTGGAGGAAGAGAGCTGGGCTGCGATGGAGTGCCTGGCAGCAATCTGAACTGCTCTTGAACAGCTGAAGTCACAGCTTGTACCAGCACTTGCTGGACTTGGTCGGTTAGGAATGATGTGAAAAGACTTCCCGTCACAGCTGCTACTTGATCGGATATTGATTGAACAATATCACCATTGGCTGCTTGTGGTTGACGACTGAGTCGAACCGGCGCTTGGGGTGGCAAAGGGCCAAAGCCCAGAAACCTGCTCCACTGACCCCCAAGCCATCTCTGGTGGCACATGGTATTATTAGACAACCGAGGCACGGCTCCATGGACAACAGCATAGTGTCCGTGATCGATTCCTGTTGAATGATTGGCGGACTCGGCAAGAATGTCATCAGTTTCAGCAAACGTCCCATTAGGAGAGATGAACTCCCGCCCCATGGTAATTGCGCCCTGCCGGAAATCTCTTACTCCCCAGCGGCAGTTGAAATACTCCGCGTTCCAGCTCAGTACATAAGCCGAGAACGCCGCAGGACTGATCCTCTTGCCATCACCAACACACAGGTATCTGAGATCCCGAAGGGGGAGGGGGTGCAGTGAGATCTGTTGTCTGCGGTTTATAGCAGCATATGATGTACTCACGTTCTGTACTGATGCTCTGCTTCTCTCCCGTAAGCGACTCCAGCTAGAATTGCCTCAGCAGTTCGTAATCCACCTCCCAGCAGCTCAAGGACCCAAGAGGCGACTTCCTCCGGGATGAAACCAGGTGTGCAAGCATAACGATCAGTGATGCTGCTGGTCTTGCTGTATCCAGTCAGTATGAACATCTCATTGCCTTGTACGAAGAGGTTGCGATTCCTCTCAGCATTGCAAATCTGGTGTTCAAGAAATTGAGTGCTACGGGTCGATATGTGTGTGGTTATGTAGAGCAGGTGATATAAGGGCTCCCAGACACGCAAAGTGCGTTTGAGGAATTCCTTGATCTCCGGAATTTTCCAGGCAATGCGACCAGCACCGTCAATAACAGCAAGGTTCCACTCCGTCACCAAGAAGATAAGGAGTGAATGGCGCTCTTTATAAAATGGTTCCTCAGACGTGAATGAGTAGCCTCGAGTGGAGTTGGTGAGATCATCCTTGAGATCATCCAACCTGACCTTCTCGATCCTACTATCCTTCGTTAGCTCCTTATACCGCAATGCAAGGGTATCTATAAGCTCTCTGATGCCCTTTCGCAGCCTGTTGAGGTGCATTCGTTCCACGCCAATGCTGATCCAAGTGAAGTCTGGGGCAACAAAGACTTTGGGCTCTTGTGTTTGATTAAAAGCAAGGGATGAAGCGAATTGCTGCATCCGAAAGAGCATGTCAAAAGTGGTCGGTCGACCAACTCTAAGCGCTTTTTCATAAACACGTTCTACCCGCCTGTGTAAAGCAATGAGATTATGATGGAGTGATTTCAATGGAGTACTGACTCAAAATCGTCAGCATGAATATTGTCAACATCTTGGTCCTTATCCAGTAGCGCCTCAAGCAGTGAAGTCATATTACAGAGATACTTCATTTTGGCGAGATCAGGCGTGAATTTAGTTGCGTCGTAAAAGGTCCCATCGGCTTGCAATGCTTTCAGCCAGATGGCTCGCTGAAAGGGATGGTCCCATATTTCCTGGTGCTGGGCTAGGTCAACGTCAATGAGAGACCATATCCACTCATGATAGGCAAGCATCCTCTTGCGGGGTGAGGTTGTCGCATCTTGCAAGGCCTCGACAAGGTGATTCAGATGGTTAACTTGCTGCGGAGAAAGGTTGAACGTGAAGTCCAATGGATGTCCGAGATGGATGCGAAGGATGCACCGTGTCAACTGCACCATATAATTGGGGTAGTTATTGTTGGTGCGCGACACAGGCTTCCAGTAATTCCCGCTGGTGGCATTGCCTTTTCAATGCAATGTAGTCCTAAGGCAGGTCTGACCCACTCACATGTTCTCTCGAGAAGCGTATTTTCCATCAAGTAGTATGTTGGCAAGTGACATCTTGTGGGGATGCCCGTCTAAGATCGTCGCTGCTTTCTCAAAATGGTGGTGGACAGCCTTGGCGAGATGGACGAAAATCCCATCGTGTTCATCATCTGTGTGCTTGCTCTTGACGTCATGGGCTGCACGATTACGTTCAGGATCCTGACGTATGTCCTCCCTAAAGGTATCCCAGGCTGTGAAGCGAACCAACGGCGTGCGCTCCCGTTCTGTATCCACTGACACTACAGCAACAGGCTCTAATATTGGTAAGAATGAACGCTCAAGCACGTCTCTGAGATTGGGTGCTGTCTCTGGCGCAAGTCCTTCGAGTTCAGTAATCTCGAAAAATTTCTTGCCGACCCCGCTAAACAGACGCTGGACCTGGCATTCTCGATATGTCTTGTTCGACAAAGGAGGCACCCCGCGATGCGCCTCCACACAGTGTCGCCTAACAGTTTCCCTGTCCTTCACACAATACGTGCAGTCGGCTGTCATGTTGCATGCATATCCAGCAGCTGGGATGGCGATGAGTTGAACCGGTGGACCCCTAGGAGTCGGCAGTAGGACGTCCTGTGGGTTTTCATGGACATTGTTCTCTGAACAGAAGTTGAGAAAGGACGCGACGTCTGATGAGGGGACCTGTCGATTTAGAGTTGGTCCGAATACCACTGGGGGCTGAAGACGCAAAGTACTACCTTGTATGGTTTGTGATGGTTCCTCCCATGGCCTGCGACCATTCCAGAGGTCAATGCGACCTTGCATGAGTAGCAGAGGAGTATTCTGAGGGCTGTATGCATGCATACCCCGAGAGCATCCAGAATTGGGTTCGACATCAAGTAGTTGACCGATGGTTGTAGGGATATGGTGAGAAGATGTCCGGATGGCACTATTCCCCCTGGTGATGTCGAGTGGGTAGTTGCCTGAGGAAGCAATGCCGCTGGAACCAGAACCTGCGCCAAGGCGTCAGAGGCTCCTGGCCCCGGCACCGCAGAGCCTGCCGATCTTTGTCAGTATGTCACCCTCGCGAATTCTGAATTTTCCATTAGAACTCACCTTGTCCTTGATAGTCCAATATATGAACAGTGACGCCGCTGTTGTGAGTGAGCTTCACGTGTTCTTGGATAGATTCACGAGTTCTGAAAAAGCTTCTGCACGCATCAAACGGACAACCGTATTGATTGCCGGCAATGGAAACAATGTACTGGCGCGTTCCAAGAGTGAATGGAACTGGTGTAGAGTGATAACGCCAGCCATGCTTTCGCGCATCCTTGATTGTTTCTGCAGTACATCCCGCAACATCGCATTTTTTGGAAGTCATCGATGCTGCAGTCAAGTTGGTGTTGAAAGATGAGGTAGTGCTCGTGCGACTATGCGCGTGCATCCAACAAGCGGAGAAAGGGGGGTCTAAGAGCGGTACCGAACGTTGTTCGCCAAGCGAAAGCAGCTGGCCTGAGAAACTCCGAGCATCTCTACTGATGGGCGAGACGCACATGTTTCCAGTGAAGATCGAGTCACCACATCCACTGCGCAGCGGATAAAGGAGGCCCGCACGTATTTCTTCCACAAACTGCGTTCATATCCTATAGAAATGAAATTTCCCAGTTGCATGAGCATGAGCATGTGCTCCTGTAATGCTCAACAGGGTGAGGCCAAACAAGCACAATGACGGCAAGTTCAACCTCAATGAATTTGATTTTACGGGCACATCGGTGATTTTAACCCCAAAAAAGCGGTTTTGACAGTTAGCAGTTGCAAGGTTCAAACGCCAGTGCCGAGTCACAGTTGCCAGAAGTCAGGTCTGATTGAGGGGGGTATCTCGCCCAAGAAGCCAAGTCAGTCGATCTTGTACCGTCACGAGGCTCTTTGGTGAATGGGTGCGAGTTTGTCTGATGAGGCTTCTAATTCACAATGTTATGCTAGGGGGGGGTGGATGTGGGACGCCGAAAACTCCGTGCTCGTACAAAGTGCGCGGCAAGGATGAATCCAAGATGAAGCGGAAGCGGATCAAATGCAAAGAGAGACGCTGTAGGTAAGAAAGCCGCTACACAATGAAAGGGCCAGGGGAAGGGGGAGAGAGAGAAAATGAGAGTAGTGAAATAGTACAACAAAAGACAGTTGGGGGCGATGGATGAGACTCATGTATGTATAAAGAGCTAGCATGAAGACTCGTGCAATAGACAGTCAGTTACAGATGAAGCGCTTCAATGAGATTAAACCAGACGACGCCCTGTTACTAGGGCCTGGGCAAGTGCATCAAGCGAGCGCGAACGAACGTACCACTCCCATCGCGATGTGTATCGTCTCGCCTCGCCCACTTGCAGGATACATACTACCTCAGGTAGGAACGCGATGCAAGGGGGGGGGGGGCATA
>QLOO01004734.1:0-14321 GCA_003313855.1 Suillus sp. MG131 | reverse complement strand
TACTAGTACGTAGAGGCTATCCTCCTTTTATTCGGTCTCCCTACGGGGACATCTACCTACTTATAGCCTCGATCTCGCTGGTGCATTTTTCTGAACTGCAAAATGCTTTGTAGAGTTCATGACTAGATGTATCAGATCAGATATTGACAGTATCCTCCGTGCGGTGATGCGCTAGTACCACACTGGCAGCGTGGTTGAAATGTTGATGAATTGAATCAGACTGTATCCCGCAAGCACCACACTGGCGGCGTGGTTGAAACGTTGACGAATCCACACATTTTAGATCAGATAATACTTTCTAAAAATCCATCGTTTCAGGTCGTCTGCCTGATGCGTGACATGCTTGCCACAGTGGAACGCGACTCCTATAACCTCAAGCTGGGCTTCGTAAAACAATGTACGCGTATGTATTCATCTTCCTGAGCTGGTAGAGGAGCTTCTCCTTTGTATTGAAAGTGGAGCGCCTTGTATACCGCAACTTGTAGTGCGATGATCGGATCCCTTCAATCACGCACATTGTCGTCGGTATCTGTGCAGAGCGCAAGGATAGACGTTGTCAATTCCTGCAAATGGGATGAAATTAGGCATATATCATAATGAACAGTTGGAACGCCACACCTTCTCTTGAAGTGATGCTCAGCTGGAAAACATATTAGCAAGCAAGGAAAATTCATCCCAACCATTTTTCGTGCGGCCTGGGTCGTATGTGTGTAGTAATTGGAATTTCGAACTGGAGAGAGTGATGAAGAATCAGGCAAGAGCAGGGCCCATACATTAGTACGTACGGGACTTTTGAATTAGATTCATAATGCAAACATCATGTTAAGTTTTATGATGAACCTGAGCTCGGTTGGTTTATAGACTAAGGGTGTAGTCAATGCTAACCATACTAGTAAAGTAAGCAGTGCCCAGCGACCGCAAGTCGTACTACATGCCGTATTATGAGTGAATCCAGTCGGCGATGGTCAGATGCGTCTAGTTTTGATGATTTTTGTCCCCACCAGGTCTGTGAGTGAAGGAGGCGACGTTTTTGGAGATGGAAACATCGAGGGCATGGTAGACGAGTTCGAGCGCAAGCATTCTTGCAATCATTACTGCAGGTGGCCAGTTGGTGGCTAGGATTTGGTAATTTGCAGCTGTTTCTCAGCTTAGAGAAGGACAAATAGTGCACAAATCAAAGATAGATTTTTTGATATGCATTTTTAGTCTTCCGACCACGATGATTCGTTCTTATGCATGTTAGGTTCAGACAATGTCAACAATGCCCGCTCGAATTGTCCTGTTGGGTTCACATCCATAGGGTGTTCGAAGTCCCACTGCCCCATAGGATACGTGACGCCAAGAAACGAGCACGGCCGTCCTGCTTTCCATACATATCAGGGTTCTGCTGGTTTTGAACACTGCACATGCGTTTGGTCAATTCTGATGATGCGATCACGCTGCGGCGCTGCCCCATTCATGCAGGTAATAGTTCACTCAAGTAAAAACGGACGCATTGAGCCGCTTCCCTGAAATGGCCCATCATGATATTTACCAGTCTTCAGCTCCAGCTTCAAAGCTTCACCGCGCGTAGTTTTATAAGTATCGCTAATCACTTAGTGCCGCTGAAGCACCAATAGCTAGTGATAGTCCTACAACCAACCTGCATCGTCCCTTTCTGAGCCCCTCATGGCATCCACCGAACTCGCTACGGAGCGTGCTCTGTATATTGGGACTACCATTTCCACAGCCATTTATGGTGAATTTTTAGCATATGAGATAGTCTCTTGTTGACAGATCGTACTCCGACACAGGAGGAAATTTATTCCTATATGCCTATTCTACCTACCTGCTTGTGACCTCAAGCAAGCCAGCGTGGCGCAAGCTCTTCTACACATGTTATGGGGGCCTTCTCTTGCTTCTTTTGACGATCGGCACCGCAAGTAATGTCACCTTCGGCGAGCTACTGTGGATAGAAAGGCGAAACAACCCCGGTGGCCCCCCTGCATTTTTTGTTGCAAACATGGCTGCTTGGTACAATGTTTTTGGCACGGCAGCAAACTGTGTCTCAAATATTCTGACAGACGGACTCTTGGTGAGTTTACAACATATGTCATTATTGAACTCCAACGCCCATACATCTCAAAAGCTTTATCGCTGTTACATTATTTGGGGGTCAAGCTTGCCAGTAATTGTCATCCCTGCAATTATATACTTGGGATCTGGCTGTAAGTGCTTCGCTATCGATCCCGCACTAAACTGACCATTGCACTGTATAGCTATGGCTATCGTGATGGTGATTGAGAGTGCCATGCCAATGTCAGATCTATGGCAGGGCCTTGCCGCACAATTTGGCATTTCATGGGTCGCATTAACTGTCAGCTTTAACATTATTGTGACTGCATTGATCAGTTCCCGGCTGCTATTCTTCCATCGCAGAGTACAATCTGTTCTTGCCCATGAAGAGAGGAGTACTTACACGGGCGTTGTGGCAATTCTGGTGGAGTCCGCCCTCCCTTTCACAGTCCTGGGAATCGCCTACCTTGCCACCTATATCCAAGGCGTCCCAAGTGCGATGGGAGTAGGAATAGTTTGGGGAAACTTCGTGGTGCGTTCGCATGCGCTAGTACAATGAGCTGTCCTTCACTAACTATTTCCTAGGTTTTGGCACCCCAGCTCATCATTTTAAGGGTCGCTTCAGGGATTGCATGGTCAAGAGACACGGGCTCTAAAATCACTCGAACCACTCTGCATTTCCATCGCTCATCTTCCGATAGTAGCAATACGATCAAGACGAATCCGTGATAGCAGGGCTCAGGCATACGGTGCCACGTCCACCTCCAAACACTTAGCTTTCGAATCACATTGCTTGCAAGATATCTTCCGCCCATTTTAACTTTATGATTAGTATTACTCCCATGACACCTGCTAGTTTGGTGAACTAAACAAAACTCTTATCTAAACCAGATCATTAGTCCCAGAGTATTTATCGAGTAGTATGCGAAAGCATGTTAGCTAGGCCCAGAACACCACGCGACCTTGCTCCATCAGTCCTACAAAAGACCACAAAGAGCGAGATGCTGATCTAGGAATGTCAATGCGGTCTGATAGGCAAACGATACAGAGCTCAACTTCATCCGCTCAGCATGAACGGCCTATGACTCTGAAGCACGAAGGCAAGAGGCTGCGTGAAATCAATGGGAACATTTCAAATATTTTCATCCAGGTCAGACCCGGGACGCCCCACTGTTGGAATCTGTCGTATCAAGAGACGCAGATCGATCGGAATGAGGGGGGACGGACGAATAGTGAAGCCCAGTCGAGCTGTATCTGTCTCCTGTTGAATGCAGGTGTTAATGCAGATGCTTACTTTGTTTTCGCATACGATGTCTCAGAATAGCATCGACACGTTCAAACAAGTTGCTGAGCCAGGTTATTACATACTCTAACTTAGCTTGAACACACCCTTTGAAATTTAATACATTTCGACTGCCTCAGAACAGGCAGCCTCCAGGTTTGTCTTCATAAGATAGCACAGACGACAATCTCACTCACTCATTGTATTCCGGAATCCAAATATTGGCGATGTCAAAGGGCGGCGCTCATGAAACTCCTTTTTCGCTGCAACTCTCGCCGTCCTACCAATCTCATCGTACTTCCTCACAGAAAGATACGTTTGGTCTGGTACGTCTGCTACAGGATGCAGTCACGTGTTCATACTGATATTTTCTTCAAGGCAATTCCAACTATACTGCGATCACCGCTATATGTGCGGCCAACACCGCCCCAATTGCGTACATCGTCGTTTCTGTGGTGGAAGACAAGCAATCGTTCAAGGAAGCTGAGGAGAAGAAACTGTCAGAAATCAAGAAGGATCGATAAATTGGGTCCTTACCCACTATGTATGTCGTTGTCGTCTAGGCATTTTCAATGCATGCATTCTTTCTGTTTATATCAGTGCAAAGGGGTTCAGTCAGACCAATCGCCGAGGCCAAGACTGCGGCTTGCTGGAAGATAATTGTTGAACGTTTGCTAGACATGTGTTCGAACAAATTCTTTGGAGCAGCGCATTCCTAATGCCAACTTGATATACGGCGTTCAAATCATGATTCAACGTTCAGCTTTCATTATGAAATTGACAATCGTCCGCAGAAAAGACAAACGGCTCAACATAAAAATTTTCTTCCAAATACGTATCACCACTATCGTTTTGGACGTCAAGTGGCAGAGAATTATTATTTCTCCTCATGCGACGATCACAGTATCCTTAAAATGATGTGCATCAGTGATGGACAGTTCATTTTTGGACTGGTTTGATGTGTTAAGATTTCACATGTACCGGACCCAATTCTGTGCTATAGTAGCCGAGGCATGGCGCTAGCACAGAAAACCAACTACTACTAGTACGTAGAGGCTATCCTCCTTTTATTCGGTCTGCCTACGGGGACGTCTACCTACTTATAGCCTCGGTCTCGCTAGTGCACTTTTCTGAACTGCTAAATGCTTTGCAGAGTTCGTGATTAGGTGTATTAGATCAAGGATTGACAGCGCGCTAGTACCACACTGGCAGCGTGGTTGAATCGTTGACAAATTGAATCAGAGCGTATCCCGCAAGCGCCACATTGGCAGCATGATTGAAACGTTGACGAATCCACATATTTTAGATCAGATAAAGCTATCTATCGTTTTCAGGTCGTTTGCCTATGCGTGACATGCTTGCCACAGCGGAACGTGATTCCTACAACCTTTGGCCAGGCTTCGTAAAACAATGTACACGTATGTATTCATCTTCCTGAGTTGGTAGAGGCGCTTCTCCTTTGTATTGAAAGTGGAGCGCCTTGTATACCGCAACCTGCAGTGCGATGAGCAAATTCATAGTGATCCCTTCAATCACGCACATTATCATCGGTATCTGTGCAGAGCGCAAGGATGGACGTCGTCATTGCCTACAAATGGGATGAAGTCTGGCATATATCATAACGAACAGAACACCACACCTTCTCTTCTACCATTTTGATCAGGTTTGTGGCAATTCCTTGGCGTTGATATTTCGGATCGACGCAAATACAGCTCAGATACCAGGAGCTCTCAGCAGTCTGGAATTTTTTTCAAGAAAACTTTCGATAACAGGATTGGACACACGTGAGGAGATAGGGCCGTTTTGATAAAGGGGGCCAGCGCTGGACCATACTTTGATAGAGATATTAATGGCGAGAAAAAATAAGAATCAACACTACTTACAGTGTTAATCCACCATTCTCTGGTCTTCAGTGACAGAGACTCTAAGAACTGGTTAAAGCCAAGGTTCCTCTGCGCATCACTTCTGACGATGAGCGAGTTTCTGTACTAGCCGGCAATGATCGCAACTGACTTTTGCCAAAGAACTTTCCCTGGAGGAAACCAGAGAGCTAATCCAGCGATGGCTCCTGTATTAATAACTGTTGCGGTGTATACTCTTCCGGCTAGCTGGCAGGCCCTGATCATCGCACGGAACAATGGCCCCTCGAGACTCTTGTTCCCACCGGTCATGGCATCAACAGATGGAGCTGGATTGGAAGACTTCACAACTGCGCTGCCAATACTTTGAAGGCTATCTTACAATCGACATAACCTCTGATACATATCATGACTGACTCGTCCAACTGGGATTCTGTGATACCCTTGAGCCATGTGACACGAAATGATAGATGCTCGATACCTGTTAACTGGTTGACGACGGCCAGCTTGTACGGAAAGTTGTTCATGGTATGTGATACAGCTCCACGTACTAATTATTGAAGGATCTCAGACCTTATATAATGTCAGATGGGCAAAGTCACCGCCAATTTGGCCTGTGCCGCCTCAGCATATTCTAATCTTAGCGCACACTGCGGCTGTGCGTCAGGGAACTGATCATGTGTGCAGTACGGCAATGTGGTGATCCGAACAGTATATCTTCTTTTGCCGGGACCATTACCATCAGCTCATGTGGACTCCTACTATAC
Organism: Suillus sp. MG131; assembly: GCA_003313855.1. Taxonomy (NCBI): domain Eukaryota; kingdom Fungi; phylum Basidiomycota; class Agaricomycetes; order Boletales; family Suillaceae; genus Suillus; species Suillus sp. MG131. Next base: position 8,358 of record QLOO01004734.1, on the reverse strand, counting down.
GATATCCTCGGTGATAATTTGGTTTCAATATTATAGCCGCAGCGGCTGCATATGTAAATGTAGTATGTAAGTTCATCATGATGATCATGCACATGCTGCACGTAACTCTGCTATGCTGCAGAATCAGCTCACCCGGCGCGGCGAACTGTGGCAATCAACTTGCAAATAGTTTGCGGTAAGTATAGTACATGAACGTAAAGATTTCCACGTAACCACGTTGATGATCACGCTTCTCGGCGCTGCCTAGCATCTGCCTATGCCAAACTTTGTTATTCAGATAAGTACCATTCCAAAATTTCGAAAGCAGATCCACCATCAAGCTCACTGGGCTATCTACGTCTTGATCTTGCTCAATTAGTGCTGGGTCATGTCGCCTAGGTTTTCTAATTACAGAGAAGGGTATCAAGCTCTCGACCAGGTCACTCATTCTGGTGATGAAGGTACTACACTTAACACATCTCATTGAAATCATGCTGAAAAATCCAGATCTCGAGTATTTACCACAAAGGACAAAACACAAGCAGACGTTGTCCGTCTGGCTCCTTGCGATCACAATTGTGTGCACCATCTTAGATTTTTCTGTGATTATCTGGGATAGATTTCTTCGAGTTGACCTTCGCTCCACTTCAAGTTCAGACGAGCTCCCGTTCCAGAACCCATATTTCAACCTCGAGATCCTCTATAAGGATCCTGATTTCAAGAGCTCTACCCACGATCCAATTATCAACAACGTACCAGTAATCGCTCAAGTTTCCAATAGGGAGCGTCAGAAAATTTTCCCCCCATTTCAGCACTATGATTCGGTGGGACGAGGCAGAGCTCCCATATACGAGCGACGGCTATTAGTGACACACGAAGTATGCTGTCCATAAAGAATCTGTTCAACAGACTGAATTTTATCTAGCTCGAGAGCATCGCACAGTTTCGTGTGCTTGATTTTGGCATGGAGAATTGCAGCCTCTCATTCACTGTCCCTCCGAGAAACAGCACAGGAGACTTACTCTACACGGAGCTCGGCGATTCTGTTATTCTCGATATCTGGTCTCTACCAGCTAGACATAAGTTAGACCTGTACAATCTGTCATGGTCGAAACTTCCTCGACCGAGGGTACACATTGGCCACATGAATGTGTCATATGGGAAGACATATCGTATGCCAAGCTTTTCGTGCAAGTCGCAATCATACCAGACATTTGCAGTCTCCTGCTCTAGTCCTAGTTGTCTCGTGAATGTCACAGGCAAGGATATGGGGCCTTCAGGTGTGATCATTATGTCTACTATCATTGATGGTGTTCTGACTAGTCTTACTGGCAGGGCTATACATGTATCAGAGTCAAACAATCTAACTAGGCGCGCAGCTGAACTGCGCAGGCAGTGATTTCGTTTACTAGGTCCGACATTAACTTTATAGCCTCAGAACACGGTGAAAAAATGGCGTATGTACAATGTCAGTGTACAGTGCAAAGTTACTAGTTAACGCCTCCTGGATCATATATATATATATATTGATGAGAGACCTGATACATGAGTAGCTGTATGTGAGGGATAAGCTCCACGGCAATACTCCTTCAGGATCTGGATTGCCAGGATCATCCCTGCCAGTTCTGCCTTGTATACTGCATATTCATCTCCTCTCCCCAAGTGCACCCGCTTCCTCTTGACCACCTCCTCGCCTCTCATCAACACCGCCGCTCCTCCTACTCCTCCGTCAACTAGTGATCCGTCCGAGTATACACGTAGCTCCTCCGTTGCGAGCGTTTCGCCTGTTACCGCCTGTTTCACCGATTCTTATATAATGTTGCCTGATATCCGGTCTGCACAGGATGGCTCCGAGTCGTCTGAGTCGTGCACCTGCCCATTAAGTCTCGTATCCATCACTAGCTGTTTACCCAACACGTGAATCTGTCTAAATTGTTCAACTTCCAGTGTAGTCCATAAATCGGTATCACACGCTACTAGTGCTCATCAGCATCATGATCATTAATGCTATCTCGGTAGTATCACGCAATGTTCTCACTGGCAGTTGCATGCTCTTCCTTTAATCAAAAAAATGCGGAGTAAACATTCTATCAGACACTGCCTATGACTGATCGATACTACAACTGATGAACTATTTTAAATGTTACCTATCGAAACGAGCAAAACGAGAACAAGGAAGTGCAAGCGCATAGCCTAGTACGTTCGTTACTGTTGATATAATAGCGCAGGAATAAGCTGGTGACTTATTACCATGGACGCAACAACACATACTAATAACTCCAGAACCCGGCTCTGGATTGTCACTCTCTGCATTTTCATGAAGATCAACATGATAATCTTCTTCTGTGGACTTCAGGTCGATGAAAAAACGGAAAAAGTCTATTGTGAGCGAGCCTGCAGCAAAAATGTGAATTATACATTAATTTTTCACCGCAGCGTTTGCCGGCGACGATTTTCCTCGACTGTTGCCTCTAGCACAGACTGATCAAGTCCTGATGGCTTTCGAGGATTCAGTGCATTATCAGATGAACACTGAAGATGGGAGGGCAGAGTGGGCCAGCTTAACACCGGGAAACGGGCTTGTTTATTTGGGGGAACAACCTGGTCACCCATTCTCGATCTCGATGTTCCACCAATTGCGCTGCCTCGATATCCTACGAGAAGATATTGTTGGAGCAGAGAGCAACGCAGCTCTGAGCCGTCACTGTCTCAACTACTTGCGTCAGATGATAATGTGCCGTGGTGACGCTCAGCTGGAAAACATATTAGTAGCAAGCAAGGAAAACTCCCAACCGTTTTTCGTGCGACCTGGGACATATGCGTGTAGTAATTGGAATTTCGTATTGGAGGAAGTGAAGAAGAACCAGGTTAGAGCTGAGCCCATGCTGTGATACTAGTACATTTAACATTAGTACTAGTACGACTTTGAAGTTCAGTTAGATTCATAATGCACATGATGTAATGGACCCGAGCCTGGTTGGTTTATCGTATACACAGCGTCAAATCGCGGACTTCTGCTGATGCGAAATGTTGAAGAACAAAGATTGTTTTCTCATGGTTTTTTTCCTGTTTGGCAAAGTGCTCAGTTTGTAGGACTACAACAATTAATGCTCAGTGGCGTGACATATAGTGTGCAGCTCGCGATATGAATTTTGAAACCCAATACCCATTTAAATTTGAAAAACCCCGCGCGTAGTGATAGCACATGCCGCTAGATATTCATATCAAGGTTCTGCTGGTTAAGTTTGCACATGCATTCGGTCGATTCCGATATTGAACACAATCTGTTGTTGATCACGAAGCTCTGCCCCATTCGAGGTAAAAACCGGACGCCACCGCCATCACCGAGTAGTAACTGAATGGCACCATGATATCTACCGGTCTTCAAAGCTTCGCCGTGGACCGCATCCTAGTCTTTAATTAATGACCCATCAGAAGCCGATGGCCTCTGTTTCTATAAGTATCACTGGTTCTTTAGTGCCGCTGAAGCGCTGATAGCTAGTGACATTCCTACAACCAACATACATCGTCCCTTTCCGAGCCCCTCATGGCGTCCACCGAACTCGCTACGGAGCGTGCTCTGTATATTGGAAATACTATTGCTGCAGTTATTTATGGTGGATTTCTATCATATGAGATAGTCTCTTGTTGACAACCTGTACTTTGACACAGGAGGAAATGTATTCCTATATGCCTACTCCACCTACCTACTTATGACCTCAAGCAAGCCAGTGCAGCGCGGGCGGCTATTCTACACATGCTATGGGGGGCTTCTCTTGCTTCTTTTGACAGTCAGCGCCGCAAGTAACGAAGCCTTCGGCGAGCTAATGTGGATAGAAATGCGAAACAACCCCGGTGGCCCCCCTGCATTTTTTGCTGCAAACTTAGCCGCTTGGTACAATGTCTTTGGCACAGCGGCAGACTGCGTCACAAATATTCTGGCAGACGGACTCTTGGTGAGTCTACGACATATATTGTTATCGAGCTCTGATGCCCATACATCTCGAAAGCTTTATCGCTGTTACATTATTTGGGGGTCAAGCTTGCCAGTAATTGTCATCCCTGTAATTATATACTTGGGATCTTGCTGTACGTTCTGCGCTATCGATCCTGCATCGAACTAACTATTGCACTGTACAGGTATGGCTGTTATGATGGTGATTGAGAGTGCCATGCCAATGTCAGATCTATGGCAGGGTCTTACCGCACAATTCGGCATTTCATGGGTCGCATTAACTGTCGGCTTTAACATTATTGTGACTGCATTGATCGCTTCACGGCTGCTACTCTTCCATCGCAGAGTACGTTCTGTTCTCACCCATGAACAGAGGAGTGTTTACACAGGCACTGTGGCGATCATGGTGGAGTCCGCCCTCCCTTTCACAGTTCTGGGAATCGCCTACCTTGCCACCTATATCCAAGGCGTCCCAAGTGCGACGGCGATAGGAATAGTTTGGGGAACTTTCGTGGTGCGTTTGCATGTACTAGTACAACGAGCTGTCCTACACTGACGATTTGTTAGGTTTTGACACCCCAGCTCATCATTTTAAGAGTCGCTTCAGGGGTTGCATGGTCAAGAGACACGGGCTCTAACATCACTCAAACCACTCTCCGTTTTCATCGCAGCTCATCTCCTGGTAGTAGCAATATGATCAAGACGAATCCGTAATAGCAGGGCTCGGGCATATGATGCCACGTCCACCTCCAAATGTTTACTGGTTCCAGAACCACATTGTTTGCAAGATATCTTCCGCCCGTTTCAACTTAATCATGAGTATTATTCTTGCACCTACTAGTTTGGCAAATTTAAGTAAAACTCTCGTCTGAACCAGATAATCAGTCCCGGAGTGTATCATACTATGGCCAGCCTGAGAACGAAGGGCGTATTTCACACTGCGCGTTTCAAGTTGATGATGAACTTACGTCTTCACCGATGCATTTGTGAGGCTCTGGAAATGACCAACGGGTGACGTCCCAATGAACAGTAATGAAACAAGCTGTAGCTCAGAACCATAGTAAGAAGATATGACTATCTTCATTCGCGTAACTTACATCTCAGAGGTGTAGCAGTCTATACAGTCATAATGATGCATCGGTTTTGACTTACATGTTGCTGAAATCATGGCCTGATGTATCCATTCGGTGAATCACGCTAGTATGGGTACTTCCAACCTGTGTATCACCATAACCGTTACTAATTAATAATATTGATGCAACTGGGTGTTTCTTATGCTATAGGGGAGTTCACCTATACTGTGGCACTTCAGCGAATTCCGCAGCCCTTAGCACTGACTTGGCTAGGCTGATGTACCAAATAGAATTGTCTAATAATATATTTAGGCCGTAAGATGTACACTTAATTCCGTGTGCCCTCTCTACCCACGCTTCTCCGGCCTTTTCACTTTTAGTTAGTGTTGCCATCAAACCAAGGTGACCTCGAGGTAACTTCGGCTTCGTCTGCTGTGGCTGACTGCGGAGGGCAGAGGCACGTCACCCATCAGAAGATTTTAAACTGGAAGCAATCTCTCAAGTTCGAGATGAGGCACTGCGTTCGATACAACTCGGTTCATTTACACCTTGTTGTAGATAAGCATCGAAACTGCCAAATGAAGTGCTCAATCCGGCCGCTGGCCTGTGACTCGGTGATTCATTAGAGTAGTACTCCAGCAGCCCTCACATCTCGGGCATTTCCTCGATGCACTACTCTGCTCCCCCATTGTCCTCGAACCTTTTGGTCTAGAACCATTGTTATGCGTATTTTCGTCAGATCGCAGCACTGCTTTAGCGCCGGAAGACAGGCGCCTGCAATGTTGCACTAATACAAATGTTAAGCGATCCTCGAGTGTGGTTAGGCGGCGGATGGATAGGTCATCACATAAATTCATGCGTCGTACTGTGAGTTTAGTATTATATTCCCCAAACACGAGTTTTCACCAGTGGAACAGTTCTGCAGCTTCTGCTATCCCCTCAGAATCTCAGCAACAGCACTGTCATCACCCTCACTCAAGCTATACAAGTCTGGCATGGTCTTCCGCTCATGCACATCCACCATTTTACCCTCACATGCCATATGGGCTCCCAAACAACACTTCTGCATCTCTGTATCTCCCACATTCACTGCCTGTCACAAATGCATTAACAAATATCGTGCAGGCCCCTTGTTCACAAGTAGTACAGCCCCACACCATCAAATCCATTTGCTGATATTACTCCTACGGCTGTCGATAATACCGCCCCGACTACCACAACGAGAAACGCAAAAATGCAGCTGCGACAGGACCCAAATCCCACACGAAGAAACACAAGCATGATAACACGACTTCAACCGTTCAAACAGTAACTGTATGCGGCGTTGGCCCATCGACTGCGCCGACACACACAGATATTATGGAGCTGCCTCCCCCTCCTTTGCATATCTACACAGATCCTTCAATGACTGCACAAGGCAGCTCAAAGAGCTCATCTACTCACGGTCGTCGTCAATACCGGGCATCGGTGACCGATGTCTGGCACTTTTTGATGATCGTAGCACCACTTGCATGCCCCGACGAAACTTCGACGTGGAACTTATGGGCGCGTGACTGATCTCGTTCGCTTCTGGGAGGCGAGCTCGACTTTTCTTTCACATAAGGAAGGCACTAACATCGATTTCAGCGTATGGAAAAAGTCTATCCATGACTTGTCTGTGTTACCATAGATGTCCCACCAGCGCAGGCGTCCTCCGTGCCGTGCGAACCTACGTGTATCTTCATCCAGCAAAGAAACATGCACAACTCCGTCGAAGCCGACTCTCACTGCTCAAGTAATGTTTTCTTACATACAGGAGAGACTATGTTTCACTAGGGATTTGGTTGCAAAAGGATGACTACAAGATTTCGGGGCCTGTGACACGAAGGGCTCAGAGGAATTGATGGTTACGGGAAAGTTTGCTGATCTGTTACAAAATGTCGACGACGATAACGTAGAATGAAACATAGCCACTAATTCACTTGACAAATACTTCTCATTGGCTGAAGCTTCGAGCCGTATTACACTTCGGTTCGTTCTACCTCAACTATTGAACCTGGAACGAACTCCCACCCCGTTTCGATTCGGTTCATTTTGCGGTAACATTGTCGAGCCTGAGAATCTCAGTCATGATAGCTAATGGCCCTGAGTAGCGCGGGTACTAACCAGAGTATTTCGGCCTCGATTGGTTCATCCTCAGCTCCAATGGCAGCATAAGCCCCTAAAGTATACATTATGAGTTGAATACGGAAATGACTTCAATTCAATCCTAGTCGCTACACTTACCTCCTCCTACATCCCGACGAGTCGAGTATGGCGCAGCGATTACATAGACCGCATATGCTGAGAGGATGATAAGAATTTTAGCAATCATGTTACAACTTGAGTGTGGACAATGGGGAATGAATATCAATATCAATGAATAACTTGAATGGTAGAAATAGGGATACCTTCCACAGATTTATATCCACGCCGCCCCGCGCGAGTACGTACGTCTGCCGAGGTATTGATGCACGACAGAGGAAAGGAATTTAATTGAATAGCCTCTATGCTGGAACCCAACTGAAACCTGCTGAAACTCAGCATCAGACCAGAAATCCGAGATGATCAGTACTAGTGGCCACTGGCCGACTGCGATGGCAACTCGGGCACTATATATACATACACTAGTAGGTCTTGGGCAGCCGCAGACCATGAAATTTGCATCAAAGAAGCATTGCATACCTATTGCGTAGCCTCGCTGCAGCCTACACTGTACATAGCATCCCAAAGTATATACCCTTCCAGGCCGAATTCGAATTCCGAAGACTCTGTTTGACCCCGAACATCTTTATAATAATTCTCAGCGTGATTGAATCAATTGGTATCAATCCAGTCCACAGATTCAAGCCATGCTCAACCATCGACTTGGACGTTCTGTCTACCTAATTATGATGGCGTCCCTCGCTATTGTATCTATCGCGCTTACTAGCATCATATTCAAGGAAATAGTATTTTCAAGGAAGAACTTGAACACCCAGCGTGTCTCGAAAACACGCACCCCAAAGAGGCAGCAAACTTTTAGTCAGTGTACTTTCTGTCCAAGATTAGGGTAAATTTAAATCATATTCCCAGCTTTCATGGGCGACGACTTTCCTGAGTCCCTACTACCTGATGCAGGCAAAGTGAGATTCGTGGAGGAGGAAAGCGTACGATTTGCGCTAGATCTTCCGGAAGCCAAGATCGAATGGCTGTCCACTTCTCCTCCAGGGACTGGACAAGTAGCGCTGGGTGCAGAGAACCGGGCTTTTTTCGTGGCCATGTTTCATCAGCTTCACTGCCTCAGGCTCTTCCAAGCGGCTCTCACTGGTCAAGATAATCAAGGGCATACTC
>QLOO01004728.1:0-14847 GCA_003313855.1 Suillus sp. MG131 | reverse complement strand
ATATGCATGCACTACGTGGTTTACATTACTGAATTTCAAATATTACTTCACCATTTTTGCCAGGGGTTTCCGCCCGATCACTGGTATCGTAAAGAGGCGGCCCAGATTCACAAGTACTAAATAGAAGCGGAAAGAAGAAAAAAAAATCGGTATGAAAGCTTGGATTATGTACTTACGAGTCCCACTCAGAGAACGTAGAGGCGAGGTAGATCTCTACTTGATCCAGGTATACATCATTGACGCAGCCAGACGACTATCGTGCAACGGAAGTCATCAAGTCAGGATCATACCGTAATCCTTAAGCTTGTCTTGCTAGTCGAGTCAAGCAATGACCTTACATGAGCGCAAAAGAAAAGCAAGTAGAGAGCGTGTTATTATGATGTACTAGTATGAACCTCGAGGACGATGGGTATCAATGTCAAATGAGCGACTTTCCAACCCCACATCAATAAATTGTCCACCAAGGATATGCTGGGTATCTAGAGGCCGATGTTTATGGGAGTGCAGCCAATGTTCACAAGGCCGTTCTAAAGCACGAACATGATTAAGTAGTTCTAGACCGTCATGAAAAGCACGTACGTATGAGTTGTTCTCGCAGCACAAAGGCTCCTGGTTAGCCTCGCAGCCTGAGCCGGTACCCACGACGGAGATGGGGCTGCAGCCAAGGCCAACGAGGGCAGTAACGTCAGCAACAATAGGGACGAGACCCAGAATCCCGGCGGCATCGTTGTAGTTTTGAACCTGCGGACCATTCGTCAGCCATCTTACCCTACTACGAAAGATAGATTCACATACAGTAGAAGAACCCTCGCAGCACTGGATGCTGCCGGTGTTGCACTGGCCATCGGCAAGAGCGAAGGCAACGAGGGAGGCAATGGCGAAGATGCGAGTGAACATTATTGAAAGTAAAGAAGAGGTGGTAAGAGTCTGACAATGCTGTTCAGAGAGCGGTAAAGGAATGAAAAAAAGTCGTCTTCAAAGCCCATATTTTATACGATTCAGAAGAGAGCTCGACCTGAATTTTTTTGTGGATAATACCGTAGTATTACCGCACTTCTTGATGCTGTGGTCAAGTCTGAAATTGCAGAACGTAAGACGCTGTAAGACGCCGAAACGCGTATGAGCATGTGCCTGATTTCTGGCTTCCATCGCGAAGGTTGATTAATGATGCATTGATGGGCGGACCATCTTCAAGTTGGTTTGGAAGGATTGGTGGGAACCACATGCGTGCCCAGCAAAATTTACGTGCGATCATAAAATTTTTGAGAAGGGACGAGACTATTAGCCCCGACGGTGGCGGACTTGCCGTCTCAGATCATGAAGTGTAGGGTCAGCCTATGGCATATGCAACGCAACGGCCGTGTTCTGCCCGTCAGTGACTGCAGTCGTTCGCGAAGGGTGCGAAAGGCGAGTGTCCGTCAGCCTATCAGAACAACAGTCCTTCCAATCGAAGGACAATCTCGAATGATCTTCAAGTTAGCCTGAGAAATTGTGTGGTGAATGTTGCGATGGATCGCCAGAACTTTACTCAGCATTGCCAGAGATTGAAACTCACTCGGAAATCCACGGGAAAATGAAAACATCGAGTACTCACTGGCAGAAGCATCCAAGAAGAACTTGGTCGAGACTTTCGGGATCTGAGTCACGTGAAAGAAGGTTAGTATGTCACGTTCGCACTCCATATTCAGAACTTGGATTTAGAGCCTCACGGGTGCCAGGACTATGACTGGTTGCTTGTTCCAGAGGACGCTAAAAGCGTACCACAAAAGCATTCAGAAATATGGCCCTCTTGCAAGTCGACCTGTCGTTTCGCATAATTCTCTTGGCATCACAAGAGCTAAATAAATTGCCTATCCATCAAAACGTAAAAGGAGGGCCAGGACAAGTACTCTCAGGCTGTTTGATGTGGAGCTCGATTCGGCATTGCACCCTGGACGCGGCGGGCATTATTTTCCGAAATGATTATAATACAGTAAGACAACACACTGGCGGGACGGTCAGGAGTCAGGACTTCTCTGCCTGCAATTACGCGGAAGGGTCGTGTCGGTCGCATAGATTTCGCATCAAATTTCAACCTGGTTTTGAAGTACAATTAACTGTCGAGTAGCAGGCAAACAACTCACAATTGACATTGTGATCATTTGTGAGCAACTAAAGTGAAGAGGAGGTGGTGGAAGAGACGTTAGGAAGCCCCATGCCGCACGGAATTTGTGCCTTGACGGTGTCATACTCATTTTTGGGGTCTTCTTCGAGTTGGTCGCCAATGGCCGCTGTCGGTGCGAGTCGGGCGAATGGTATATGTGTAGTACGGGTACTTACTCGTTTGGAAACTTTGGAGGAAATGCAGACGAGGCCCAGTTCAGAGCTGGCAGCTCCATTTTGACAACAGAGAGCCGGGTACCGGTAGAGATCCGAGCAACGTTGATGACGTGACTAGTTGAACGTTGGATCCGGAGGTCATGTATATAACGCCTTATACGTGCACTCCGACCCATTCTCCCTCGACAACAAGTCTTCGTTTAGCTTGATAAAGAGATCGTCAAACAACATGTCTAGAGACTCTGGAGAGTCTCCAGTTTCGGGGTCGTTTCAGAAGCTGAATCGGGTGCCTACGCATGACAGCTATGATGGGGCGACGTTAGTGAACGAACCAACCAGTGAGTTTATTGTCGTATTCGGAAGAAAGTTGAGCGCCAGTGTGGAGAAATAACTTTGATAAGGGCTGTGATCACACGGCCCCGCACTAGCAGTTCTCTCTTTGGCTTTCTCTTCTTGGCTTATCTCCCAGGGGCAAAAGCTATCTTCTGGCTGTCACTCAAAACTTGAGCGTCATAGCAGGTAACTAGTTCGTGCAGGATCCGACCTCGTGCACAGCTGCCCCTGCCAGTGCCACTGCCCCTTTTACGCCCATCTTCCTGTCCAGCTTTACTACTCCTCTTCTTTCCATCCTTCCACTGTCACCATCATTTGTCGCTGCAGAAGCTGATTTGTGCTCATGTCAGATTCAATGAGCAACGAGAGCAGGTCTGTGTCTCGGGGACGTGAATCATTTGTAAGTGCAGTTGTATTTGCCAAAGACATTTCATAATATTTTCGTACGTTAGCAATCTTCGGGTCGAGGCGGTATAGGTAATATTCGGCGTGCTTCCATCTCAAGCGATCCTCGTTCTGTCGATGGTCCGGATGATTCTGATTCAACTCGTGGGCGGGAGCAAGCTATGCACCCTGACAGGGTATGTTGCACATTTGTCGCTCCAAGAGGCTTACTCACATGGCCCTTGGTAGTTGCAGATGGTCTCCGTGGGTAGGGGCGGAGCTGGTAATATGCGCTCCCCTTCTCAGGAAGTGGGAAAGGACTACCCTCAGACCGTCAATATCCTTAACGAGCACGCCGCTGTTCAGGCGGAATATGAACAGCAGGTCAAGAAGTACCATGCTGAAGCCAACCCGATTGTATGTCTATCTCATATCATGTCCCGCAACACTGATGCAAGCCCAATACATCTTAGCATTCTTCTGGAAGAGGCGGCATTGGCAACATCTCAGGCTCCCGCTCTCGTTCTCGTGGTCCAATGACTCATTCCACGGGACGAGGCGGAGCAGGGAATATACAATATGGAACTCCCACCAGCGTCGACAATGCGGATGAAGAGGAAAGAAAGCAGCATGTTCATGCTCAAGCGATGTATGCGTGCTACATTCACTTGCGGTCTTGAGTTTACAAACTTATCATCCTCCTAGACACTCAACTGGCAGAGGCGGAGCTGCAAACCTTACCGGTGTACACTCGCCTGATATCGAACGTGTAGTCCATCGTCACGCTGAATTTGAGTCCTCAGGGCGCGGCGGGGCTGGCAACATACGCTCCCGCTCCGCGTCGCGCGACCCAAGTGGGCGGACACCTTCCCGCGATACCAAAGAGAAACATGGAATTGCTGCTCTGTGGAGCAAGGTATCCCACCCCTCTGGCCCAGGCTCTGGGGATCCTGGGTCCGAGGAAGAATGACTCGCGCTTGAGCGTCTCCCTACCTCCCCCAAATTTCCTTCTTCCCCGCCCTCATCCCCAATTCCTTACTCTCTCATGCGGAGGCGCTCACATTTTGTTGATACCCCATCATCGCGACGGAATGCGCGTTATTTCTCTTATCAGTCGTCATCTAGTTCGTCATCCGACAATACGCGGAGCATCAGCTCTCTTCCAGTTGTATTAGAGGATCATGAGTATGTGTCTTTTTTGGAACTTTAATTTTTTTCCCCGATTTGCTCTGTTGCTCTACTTTATTGGCTCTTGCCTTATTGCTCTCTTGCTTTCTGTCTGTCTGTCTGTCTGCTGGGGTCTCATGCTATACCGGAATGTTCTCATAACCACTGCCGTGCTGTATACTCTCACACTCATTTGCAATCCGCGCGTCGCCTGTTCTCATCTTTATGTGCGCCGTTCCTATTATACAGCATCTTTCCCTCATTATCACTTTGCGCCATGTTGCGCGTCTTTTCATAGATCTCTTCTTTCATTTGTCCTGTGCAGTAGACCATGACATCCTCCCCTCATATAACATGTTTATCATTGGCGCCCGCCTCCCGAGCGCTTTATTTTTGCTGTTCCCTCGAGATAACCCCACCACGGTGCCGGTGATGGGGCAAACTCCCGAAGGTCTTACCCACCCCCCTTCCCATTCTACATTACAAAGCTTTGAACTCAATCTGTTTTTCCTATCCTGATCTTCTGCTGATACCTGTTTTTCTCCCTGTTCTAGGCGCCGCATCCGACGTGATCGAAGACAGCATTTCCGCCACAGATGGGGTGGAAGTAAGGTGTGGGCGTGATTCATGGATGAGAGGGGAATAGTCGGTAACCTTTCAGATTGTCGGACGTTTATGTTTATATCGTACTAACGCCAGATTTTGACTGTAATCTCGTTTGTCTCTCTATGTACTTGTATTCGCGAAATAGTCTAGTCTTACAGTCTGATATTTGATAATGAATTGATGTGGAAACAGCGTGGAGATGATTGGTTGTCTGAGAGCACCAGGGATGGGACTTGTCATTTCTATAACAGGCGATAACTCGGGATCAAGATCCCATGATAAGCCGTCTAATAATACTTCATTCTGCCCCAGGGTTGTCCCTGCAGGGAGTACGGCAGGGTATTTATGTCAGGGAACTGTAACTCAAATTGCATGCACACGACTTCGGACCCATGGCCATGAACAGTAGTCTGAGAAAGATGTCTAATTTGAAGGGTAGAGCCGCGTCAGCGGAAACTCCATAATCTCAAGGACACTGGGTTCCACTCCCAGAAGGAGCTTAATTACTGAACCCACGCCTTGCCAATGATGTACGAGCTCTGATGGCTTTTGGCGGAAATGGCCGGTCAGTTGATGCGGTGCAGGACATCAATTCGAGTTCCGTGCGTATGTCAGCCGTAAGATAATCAGCTCATACAGCAACTGCTGAGAAGCGCATTTGACAATGCATCAATGCACAGCCCTGGCTTCTGTCATCATTCGTTCTGATGCTACAGGCACGTCGACAAAGCCCGCACAAATGGACTTAAGAGGCCCGTTAGACAAAGAGGATCTCGCAAGTTCAAATCAGCGTGATGAATCCTGATCATGTACCGCCGTATCCAGGCAGAGACCGCATGAGTAAGTGATTATATCCAGTTAGAGACTGACCAATCTGAAGGCGTGTAGCACATTGTGTGACACTGTGCATTTTGATCGGCGCAATGATTTTGATTCGGTGATCACTTCCTATCGACTCATCCCAATATGGCCCTCGGTCCCCAGATCTCCTGAGCTCTTCGAGACGGTCGTACTTTTTGCAGAGTTAGGATTGGACTAGGATGGGATAATTCCCATCCTGGTCCGGGCTTTGTGCCGAATCCAGAAGGAGCGGCCATCGTTCTATTGGGTCTGCCTATGGAGGGCGGGCCTCGCGCAAAAAGTGCTCATCTTGAAGACGATTTTTGATCATACAGAATTACCCCAGACTTGGATCCAATCGCACCTTTCGATTTTCTCCCTCCATGATCATGATGGCCAGGTCAAGCATTCCTACCTCTTGTAAGCGAGTTTCGTCGTATCGTACTCCAAATCTTGGCCTCCTGCATCCACAGATAGTGAGGAGTATGATTCTCCACAGTTTGCATGGGACCCACGCCCTTCTTATGCAGCCAAGAGCAATCACAGACCGTTTTTGATTGTGAATCTCTCAGGAAAGGCGTATACAACACGCACCAAAGCCGATGCCAGTTAAATTTATCGTCCAGTAGAGGGTCCCTAATCCTGGACGGGAAGCTTTCGGAACTATGGTTCTTCAGCGATTCCGTCGGTAGCGGGTGCACATGAAAATTTTCCAGGACCCGACCTAGATCGCATCACAAAACGAGCAAGTGAGTTTCTCCATGTGGGACGAAAAGGTCAATAAGACATTGGCTTCTTCTCTAACACGCATGCCAGAATGACCACAATATGACCAAGTAGGATAACCCATTTGCATGATACAGGAATATTATTTGTAGGATGAATGACCTCGCCAGCTGAGAAGGAAACCCGCTGGCGGTAGATACCAGTCAAACATGAACGGAGGATAGTATCGCACCCGAAATATCGTGCAGTCAGCACGCTCATTGTGCTTGTAAAATGGGACACGTACACTAGATATGGAACGAGGCCTTGTTAACCGCAGGAGGGGTATATGAAAGTTGTATAAAGCAGTATCCGCATATCATGGAAAAGCAGCATTTCACGAATAGAACATGTGAACGCTGTGAAAATCGTGATTCTGAGGAATCACTATGAACACTGTTCTTCGCCGTCAGAAAGACCATGCTACACTCGCCATCAGCGATGTGACCGGACTTCAGAAATTAAGTATCTGACACAACAAAGTCGTTGGTTGGTCACTGGACCAGAACAAAATGCGCAAACCTCCACGAGCACCGTTACTGACGCTCTCAATCATTCAACTGTCCTAGAACGGGAGACGACTTAAAATGCTCGACTCACTGTAGCAAGCTCAATTTCTTGATTGTCCAACGACAAATTACCAGGAGAAGGCACCAACACCGTCGGTGCAGTCGATGATGCACCAGAGCGGCTACGCCAGAAACCTGGTATCCTATGTTTTCGTACCTTTGGGCATGGAATGCTGATCAAAATTTGTTTTGCATTGGAAAATCGACATCACCGGAGCTTCTTGCGCAGCAGCACAACTCGTACGGTCGTCCGACCAAGTCTAGTTCTAACTTACAAGTTGAAATTCACGCCACATTGCACCAAGAAAGTAATTATGTAATCATGAACTTTACTACATAATCTCTAACACAACTCTTGCGTGTGCTTTCCCTCCCTATTGTTCAAAGTAATTTCATCCGTGTCGCTTGTCTTCAGGGAACGTGGATGAGATTCAGATAGATCCTCCAGTACGATCGCGGTAGTTTCAGCATTTGTAAAAGTCATTGCAAGTGGGTCACGAACGCGCTTCCTAGGCGGTGATCCAAAAGTTATGATGGGTGCTGCAGAGGATGACGTATCATCATCCGCACTTAAACGGAAGATGAACGCGACGACGACGCTCAAGTTCGCGACGATGAGAGACATAGAAGCCTAAAGTGCGATTAGCAGCGCTCGAGGTCTGAACACTGACACTGCACCTCAACTATAGCAGTCATAATCACCCTTAACCCTCCACCAGAGAAAATGTAATATGCATGGATAAGGCTAACAATCGTGGTGATCGCTGATGCAGAGAAGACAGATAGTACCCTGACTTTTTGCCCCCTTGACAATCTGACTCTGTAAATGAGGCAAAATGGAGTAAAGATAAGAACAGAGTCCCCTAGAACATCAGCTGAAATACATCAGAAGACAAATGTATTCGATGAACGATGAATTCTCACTGATTATCTGCGTTATTGCAACTTTCCCGCCGAGATTGCACTGCGGACGTGGTTGCGTTTTCCAGCCAGGGGCATTTTCACAAATCCACCACAGTTGTGAAAAAAGCAGAGCCCATACAATGCCGAAGGTAATGGCAATGGACATGAGAACCCTCCTAAAAGAGGTTCCCGGGACTGTGAGTCGCACAATGGTGAACAGTATGGATAACCTCGATGACCTGTGTGCGTGTCATTCCCGTCGCTTTGCTGTGCCTCTAGGACCTCAGTGCCTTACCATACAACTATGTAAAAGGATTGGGCAACTCTGAGGGGATATGTGACGACTCTCTCAATTATATGAAGCTATAAGAAGACAAGGAAACATACATATAGTATAATGCTATCCTCGCCCCTTGAGGATATTTTTCTGCGTTCTTCAGTAAGATCCATGCAACATGTACAGAAAATGCTCACCGAAGTCTTGCAGATACAAACAAAGGGCGACTAATAGGATGAAGTCGAACATTATGCCAAGGGTCGCCCATGCATCATCGATCCACAGACGCCCTTGCCGCACACGCACATACAAGCGGAAGGATGTGACAATGGTTGCTATGATTGTAATGACAATGTCTACGACTAAGAACATCAACTACAGCGATGCAGGAAGTCAAATAATCAGACCTACCTTCGGTCTGAGCAAGGGTGGGGCCTGAGGACGACATCATGCACTTTCTGAGAAAGTAAGTTGGGGAAAGTTTGGGAAATAGAAGGGGATATGCCTCATTGGCAAGCTGTGGAGGTGTAGATCACCGGTGGGTCTGTTCACGTGGATGGATTACTTCGTGTCGACCACAAGGCATTGCTATATTTCACCCGCTACCTGAAGTAGTAGGTCAGCCAGCCCATTATTTCATCTAGTAAAAAGGCCGATCAGCTCTTGGCTGATGGAAGTTCCTTGGTTTGGTTGAGCGCTAGCACTTGGCTTGATCAATCTCAACGATTGACCTTGATTTTGTGATTAGTATACAGCTACTCACCTCGATTAATATTAGTCATTCTGGAAAAAAAATATCGAACAGCATCAATCGAGACTGGAGTGATCCGAAGGCAGTCCAGCTGGTCGGTGACTGGTCTTGATGACACCGTCCTTTGCTTCGCCTTTCCTTAGGTACTCCGACCTATTTCCGGACAGTTTACGGAAGGTAGATAGCCGAACAGCGACAGTCACTGATGTCATGAGCACTGCCACAGGCCTGCCTCGAATTTTCACAGATAAATGGCCCACTGGATGTTATTCGTTCGGAATCCAGGTCAGTATGCATTGCTGTTCTTGATGTCAGCCAACTGCGTAATATGTAAGTAAAGGTTCATATCAGGGAGGGCTGTAAATATTTTGAAACCTCAAGATCAGTATAATTGAGGTCCTCAAGCGTGAAATGCACTACTAGTAGTACATGACGCTACGCATAGTGAGTACTGCTCACAAATGGCCATGGCAAACATGGGAGTGACAGCAACAACCGCGAGGAACTGCAGACTGCGTATATACAACGCCATCATATAGCCTAGGCGCCTGTTGGACATTTCGAAGCGATACAAATATATGTGCCTCGAACACTCTAAAGATAGATCCCTCTTGAGATGTTGCAGCGAGTTTGATAGTCACTGGCATAGACGTATGCATGCAGGAACATTGGACATACGGAGAAGCAATGGGGCACTCACTAGCATGATGTGGACGTTATAAGCATAATTGTCTATTGTGCCATTCCCACCCTGCCAATAGTCGTCAAATGCAAGGGTGGTGGTCAATAGAGGAACTTGGACTAAGATGAGAGGGCAAGTGTGATGTGTCCGTGACAGACAGTTGACTCACTAGATTTCGCTCGCTCGGAAATCACCAAACAGTGATGTGACCGGACTTCAGGATTTAAGTGTCTGACATGATAAAGTCGTTCGTCAGTATCTCGATACAATCGCAGAACACAAAGTCAAAGAACAGCTACTAGCCTACCGTGGCTTGCGAAATTAAACCCTTCCAAAATCATATA
Organism: Suillus sp. MG131; assembly: GCA_003313855.1. Taxonomy (NCBI): domain Eukaryota; kingdom Fungi; phylum Basidiomycota; class Agaricomycetes; order Boletales; family Suillaceae; genus Suillus; species Suillus sp. MG131. The sequence goes on along the minus strand of QLOO01004728.1, from coordinate 4,907 downwards.
AATTATGAGATTGCACCATTGTCCGTGGCTAATACAGTGGGTAAGTTAACAAGATTTACAAATGACAACGACTAACTATACCTTGATCAACTTGAAAGATATCGAGTCCTGAATTCAAGTTACGGTGGTATGTTGCAAGACAAAATGCACAAACCTCCGAGCACTGTTATTGATGCTCTCGATCATTCGATTGCACCAGAGTGGGGGACGATTCAGAATACTTGACTCACTGTAGCAAGCTCAATTTCTTGATTGTTCCATGACAAGCCAGGTGAAATCGCCAGAACGGCTACGCCCGAAACCCAGCACCTCATGCCTTCGTTGTACGTACTCTGAGTTTGGAATGCTGATCATAGTCAGTTTTTTGAAAAGTTCCACTTGTCGATATTACCAGAGCTTCCTGCGTGGTAGCACACTTCGTCCGAGTCTAGACTCTAGTTATAGCAAGTTCGAAAAATGCAGATTGATCAACACATAATTATGTAATCATGAACATCAACCGTGACGCGTGATGATAGACTCTTACTACTACTGATAATCTCTAACACAACTCCCGTATCTGCTTTCCCTCCCTGTTGTTGAAAGTTATTTCGTCCGTGTCGCTTGTCTTCAGGGAACGGGGACGAGGCTCGGATAGATCCTCCAGTACGACTGCAGTGGTTTCAGCATCTGTAAAAGTCATTGCAAGAGGGTCACGAATGCGCTTCCTAGGCAGTGATCCAAAAGTTATGATGGGTGCTGCAGGGGATGGTGCATCATCTTCTGCATTTAAATGGAAGATGGACGCGACGACGACACTCAAATTCGCGACGATTAGAGACATAGAAGCCTAAAGCGCGATTAGCAGCGCTCAGGGTCAGATCTAACCACTGACACCGCACCTCAATCATAGCAGCCATGACCTCCTTCAGCCCTCCACCAGAGTAAATGTAATATGCATGAGTGAGACTAACAATCGTGGTGATCGCTGATGCAGAGAAGACAGATAGCACCCGGACTTTTTGCCCCCTTGACAATCTGACTCTGTAAATGAGGCAAAATGGGGCGAGGATGAGAACGGAGTCCCCTAGAACATCGGCTGAAACACATCATAAGACCAAAGTATTCGATGAACGATGAAGCCTCACTGATTATCTGCGTTATTGCAACACTCCTGCCGAGATCGCACTGCGGAAATGGTTGCGTTTTCCAGCCAGGGGCATTTTCACAAATCCACCACAGTTGTGAAAAAAGCAGAGCCCATACGATGACGAAGGCAAGGGCAATGAACATGAGAACCCTCCTAAAACGGGTTCCCGGGATTGTGAGTCGTATAATGGTGAACAGTATGGATAACCTCGATGACCTATGTGTGTATGTCAGTCCCGTCGCTTTGCCATGCCTCTAGGACCTCGGCACCTTACCATACAACTAAGTAAAAGGACTGGGCAACTCTGAGGTGATATTTGTGGCGACTCTCTCAATTATATGAAGCTATAAGAAGACAAGGGAACACACATGTAGTATAATGCTATCCTTGCGCCCTGAGGATATTTTTCTGCATTCTTCAGTAAGATCCATGCAACATGTACACAAAATGCTCACCGAAGTCTTGCATATACAAACACAGGGCGACTAATAGGATGAAGTTGAATATCATGCCGAGGGTCGCCAACGCATCATCGATCCACAGACGCCCTTGCCGTACACGCACATACAAGCGGAAGGATGTGACAATGATTGCTATGATTGAAATGGCAATGTCTGCGACTAAGAAGAACATCGACTACAGCGATGCAGGAAGTCAAATAATCAGACCTACCTTCAGTCTGAGTAAGGGTGGGGCCTGAGGACGACATCATGCACTTTCTGAGAAAGTAAGGCGGGGAAACAGCATATATAATCCAAAAAAAGAAGGGGAGACGCCTCATTGGCAAGCTGTCGCGTGCAACCAGAAGGCAATGCTATGTTTCTGGATCATTTACTACTTGAGGGTAGTAGCCAGCCAGCCCATTATTTTATCCGGTGAAAAGGCCGATCACCTCTTGATTGATGGAGTTCCCTGGTCAACTTTGATTTTGTGGAGGTTGTACGGCGTTCTCGGACACATAGCGCCCTTCAACCTGATCATATGTCCAACCGATTCCAACGGCAATGTATAGAACTACTCACTTTGATTGTTAGCCGTTCCGGCAAAGACGTCATACAGCATCAAACAAGACTGGAGCGATCCGAAGGCAGTCCAGTTGGTCCGTGATTGGTCTCGATGATACCGTCCCTTGCCCGCCTTTCCTCAGCTACTCTTATCTATCTCCAGGCTGTGTACGGAGTGTAAGTAGATGGCCGAACAAAAGCCATTGATGTCATGAACATAGGGAGATTAATGGGAGAAAGTACAGGCAACAAGCGCACATGACCCGAAGCGCCCACATATTATATCAAAGCGACTGAAGTCGTCCGCTCAGAAATGCATAGCACAACCTGAGTGGAACACTGGCGCACCATCAAAAGCAAACACCAAATACAAAGAGGGGGGGAAGCATCCGGTCGAAATTGACGCAATGCGTGATATGGTGTGATGTATGTCTCGTCAAAGCTTACATAAGACCCCAAGCAATATGCACTGTGGCAACAAACGCGAGAAAGTTGCTACACCGTCAACATACCTCATCCCAGCTACTAGTACTTTGCAAAATAATGTATACCCAAGTGCGCCGTGCGGCAGGCGGTCTTGAAATGAATATTGTTAGGTCGTTAGAGACCATCTGGTGAAAATTATTGAAATGGACAGGCTTATCGATGCTTGCATTTGCATCTAATGGCCTTGAAAATGAGTCTTCTCACCAGATTTTTCTCGGTACTGATTTCCTGGCTTAGTATGAAACTGTTGGTGATCGGAGACCATAGTGGATCCAGGACTCCTTATGAAGCTTGGTTATATCTGTTGTCAATTAATTTCTGCGTGTCCGCGTGATTCTCACTGCCCACCCTGAAGTCAGACAATGGTTCACAGCCAACTCCCAACAGTTGTCAAACGTGAGACATGTATAGGGCGGGAGTCAATAGAGGAGTTTCAACTAGGGTGAGAGGGAATGTGACGCGTCCGTGACAGACAGTTGACTCACTAGATCTCGCTCGGGGATCGCGAATGATTTCAGCCGACTCGGCTCTCGTTCGGATAGAATAGGGCCTGACTGGCTTGGTTGGAGGTGGCGCGTCGAGCAGAAGCTCCCCCAGTCGATACGCACGCTTCACATTTAGACGGGAGGAAGAGAATCGATTATCATCCAATCATCCAAGAAGCTAAGCTCCATGAACGCCAGACAAGTAAGAGAGAGATCTAGAAAAGACAAGCTGCGATATATATTGATGACAAGTTCCCAAGATCTTACTATTACTTTGGACATTCCCAGTGGTACCACGACTAATTCCGGCCGCCGCTTCAATGATGTCCATTAATCTAGTAACACGTGCAAGTCATATCAACTAGCGCTTTCCAGACGAGGATGAACATAAAAATGGGACCAATCCCGTCTCCTTGAATGAAGACGTTGAACTCACCACATGCAGCTGTCAACGTTTTGCTGAGTAGAATTTTGAGCTCAACATTGCTGACAGGCATTATAAAACAACTCGGCGCAGATAACTCATGCGGCCGTGTCGCACGGATTACACAAACGGCAAGAACGATCGTGATCGATCGATAAAATGCGACTTTCCGGGCAAGTTGTCGTTAATCATTCAACCGAGGCGTTCGACATAAGTAGAAGAAATTAGACGGATCGAGACCATTCTCCACTAACGTGGGGTCTGGGACAAATCAACGTCATCATGTTCTAACACCATTCACCTATCTGCTTTCCCTCCTTGTCGTTTACAGTAATTTCGTCGTCGTCGCTTGTCTTCAAAGAACGGGGACCAGACTCAGAGAGATCGTCCAATACAATCGGGGTACTTTCAACACCTGTAAAATTCGTAGCAAGAGGATGACGAACGTGCTTCCTAGGCTGTGATCCAAAAGTTATGATGGGTGACGGAGTGGATGTTGAATCATCTTCTCCACTTAAATGAAAGATGAACGCGACGACGACGCTCAGGTTCGCGACGATGAGAGACATAGAAGCCTAGAGCACGATCAGTAGCGCTCGAGGTCTGAATATTGACACCACACCTCAACTAGAGCAGCCATAACCTCCTTGAGCCCTCCATTCGAGAAGATGTAGTATGCATGGGTGAGACTGACGACCATGGTAATTGCTGATGCAGAGAAGACAGATATTACACGGGCTTTTTGCCCCCTTGACAATCTGACTCTGTAAATGAGGCGAAGTGGAGCGAAGATGAGAACAAAGTCCCCTAGAACGTCGGCTGAAATACATCAGAAGACCAACGTAGTTGATGAACGATGAATCCTCACTGATTATCTGTGCTATCGCAACACCTCTGCCGAGATCGCACTGCGGGTGTGATTGTGTTTTCCAGCCAGACTGAGTTTCACAAATCCACCACACTTGTGAAAAAAGTAGAGCCCATACAATGCCGAAGATAATGGCGGTGGATATGAAAGCCCTCCTAAACAAGGTTCCCGGGGCCGTGAGTCGTACGATGGTAAACAATATGGACATCCTCGATGACCTGTGTGTGCGTGTCAGTTCCGTCACTTTGCCATGTCACTGCTAGAGCGTCAGTATCTTACCACATAACTGCGTAAAAGAATTGGGCCACCCTGATACGGTATTTATAACGTGCCCCAAGTAAAAGATGAAAAGAGAACACACATGTAGTACAATGCTATCCTCGTGCCTTGAGGGTATCTTTCTGCGTTCCCTCAGTATGTTGTATGCAAAATAAACGCTCTGGGGATGCTCACCATAGTCTTGCATATACAAGCAATTTGCGACTAACAACACGGAGCTGAATATCAAGCC